>CM036588.1:53924727-53969727 GCA_020745705.1 Hemiprocne comata | reverse complement strand
ACAGTAATGTAGTCACTCCATCATAGAAGGTCACTAGGTTGGTCAGGACTTACTCTTGGTGAAGCCATTCTGGCTGTCTCTAATCACCTCCCTATCCTCCATGTGCATTAGCATGGCTTCTAGGAGGATTTTTCCAGGCACAGAGGTGAGGCTGACAGGTCAGTTGTTCCCAGAGTCCTTCTCTCTGCCCTTTTAAAAGATGAATACAATGTTTCCCTTTTTCCAGTCACCACCGACTTCACCTGAGTGGCATAACTTTTCACAAATCATGGAGAGTGTCTTAGCAAGTACATCAGCCAGTTCCTTCAGGACTCTGGGATGCATTTTGTCAGGCCCCATAGGCGTACATATATTTAGGTTCCTCAGGTGGTCACAAGCCTGATCTTCTCTTACAGTGGGAGGGACTTTCCTTCCCCAGTCCCTGCCTCGTGGTCCTTCAGCTCAAGAGGTGTGGGAAGAGAGGTTGCCAGAGAAGACCGAGGCTGAATATGAGGTGGAATACCTCAGCCTTCTCTTCGTCTGTTGTTACCAGTTTGCCAGCCTTGCTCATCAGGGGGCTTATGCTTTCTTTGCCCTTCCTTTTCTGGCTGACACACCTGTAGAAGCCTGTCTTATTACTCTTTGTGTCCCTTTCTAACTTCAGCTCTAGCTGTGCCTTGGCCTTCCTGATCCCATCACTACACAACCAGGTAATGTTCCTATACTCCTCCCAGGATACCTGTCCCTGCATGGCCTGTGCATTTCCTTCGTGCCCTTTAGTTTGACCAGCAGGTCTCAATTCAGCCATGCCAGTCTCTTGCCTTCCTTTCCTGCGTTCTTACACTTGGTGATCGAGACCTCTTGTGCTCTATGGAGAGTGTCCTTAAAGATCTGCCAGGTCTGTTCTGCTCCCTTGTCCCTGAGGGCAGTTTCCATTGGGATTCTATTGACTAACTCCTTGAAGAGCTGGAAGTTTGCTTTCCTAAAATTCAGGGTCCTGACTTTACTCTTTGCCTGATCCTTATCTCTCAGGACTGTGAACTCTACCAGTGCATGACCACTGCACCCCAGGCTGCCTCCCATCTTGATGTCACCGATTAGCTCACCTGCATTGGTGACAATCAGGTCCAGTGTCACATCTCTTCTGATGGGGCTATCTATTGCTTGGCTTAAGAAGTTATCCTAAGTGCACTCCAGGAATCTCCTGAATTGCCTACAGCTTGCCATGAGTGAGCTGTATATAGCATGTAATGTTTCAGCTGTGGCCTGTTTTTATATGAAAGTAGGGATACTCAATTGCATAATGGCAAGAACCATTTAAAAACTCCCCATCCAATATAAGTATTATGAAAAAAAATAATCACAGATTTTGGCAACTCTTCTAAAAAATGTAGTGTTTATTTACTTTGTTAGGTATCTGTTTCTAAATGAAATAGAATTAGAGAGACTTGAAGGTAAAGAAACCTGAATAAATATTTAAGCGTGTCGGGGCATATTGCAGAGCCATCTATAATTTGATAATGTGGGAGTTACTGTGTTTGATCACAGAGTTGCATTCATTATCTTTTCCAACTGGAAAAGATACATGGGATCTGAAAGGTCTACTTTCAAACCTAATGTATCTCCATGAAATTTTTGTGTCCTTCCTTGGGTCCTTTCCCCTCCTTTCCTCTCCTTTCCCCTCCTTTCCCCTTTCCCTTTTTCCTTGTATTTCTTTTAAAGTAAGAGATGTTATGCCTGTGGGGGATGGATTCATGAGATACATACTTTTTGAAACGAAAATTCTTCTGCATAAATACAGCCCCTGGACAAGGTAAAGGATATGATGATGAGAACAAGGAATTTTTTTCTAATGCACGTTGTATTTCTATATTTTTACACTGCCATCTCTAATGTATATTGGGAAACTCTGCTTGATGTGTTGTTATCTTATCAGTGCCTTACTGTAGCATATGGTATGTTGAGATATCAGGTTGATGACATGGAAAGTGTAACACATAACTTAACACTTTCTCTGTCCTGAACTTGTTATTTCCAACACATTAGAGACACCAGCTGATCTAATACTGAATATTGTATAGATGTCCGTAGGCTTAGCTCTTCTTTTGTCCTTTTCCAAATCTTTCAAATTTCACATATGTATGTCTCTGTTTGACTGTCTAAATATTTTGTGTACACTGTTTTTTCACCAAATGGGTCTGCCATTCAGCGTATTTGTTTAAGATATCACATAACTTTCCATTCAGCTATTTTTACATGTATGCATACCTCATAGGAATTAAGTGAACAGCCTGAGAGCTTAGTGGTTATTTTTTTGTTATAATAGGTTGTATTTAATTCTAGACAGCTTTCTAATGGGGCCAGGTAACCTTAAAAGTATTGTTAAAGATTTAAAGTTGCTGTGGGGTTTTTTTGGTTTTGGGGAATATCCTCTTACAGTGAAAACAGCATTGCATCAGTAAAGACTAGTTTCTAATACGTAAAAGCAAGAGAGAAAAGCAAGTACAGCCTTCTTTAAATTCCTAACCTTTTAATCCAATATAACTGTTTCTTAATGCATAGAATCATAGAATCATTAGGGTTGGAAGGGACCTTAAAGATCATCAAGTTCCAACTCCTCTGCTATGAGCAGGGACCCCTACCACTAGACCAGGCTGCACAAAACCTCATCCAACCTGGCCTTAAAAACCTCCAGGGATGGGGCATCAACAACCTCCCTGGGGAACCTATTCCAGTTCCTCACCACCCTTATATTGAAGAATTTCTTCCTAATATCTAACCTAAATCTCCCCTCTCTCAGTTTAAAACAATTACCCCTTGTCCTATCACTATCTTCTCTGATGAAAAGCCCCTCCCCAGCTTTCCTGTAGGCTCCTTTCAAGTACTGGAAGGCTGCTGTGAGATCTCCTTGGAGCCTTCTTTTCTCCAGGCTGAACAGCCCCAACTCTCTCAGCCTGTCTTCATAGCAGAGGTGATCCAGGCCTTTGATTATCTTTGTGCCCCTTCTCTGGACCCTCTCCAACAGCTCCATGTCTTTCTTGTGCTGAGGGCTCCAGAGCTGTATGCAGTACTCCAGCTGTGGTCTCACCAGAGCAGAGTAGAGGGGCAGAATCACCTCCCTGGCCCTGCTGGCCACACTTCTTTTGATGCAGCCCAGGATGTGGTTGACCCTCTGGGCTGCAAGCGCACACTGGCCGCTCATGACAAGCTTCTCATCTACTACCACCCCCAAGTCCTTTTTCTTGGGACTGCTCTCTAGCCATTCTCCTCCCAGCCTGTATTTGTGCGTGGGGTTGTGCCACCCAGGTGCAGGACCTTGCACTTGGCCTTGTTGAATTTCCTGAGGTTGGCATTGGCCCACCTCTCAAGCCTGTCAAGGTCCCTCTGGATGGCGTCCCTTCCCTCTAGGGTGTCAACCACACCACACAGCTTGGTATCATCAGCAAACTTGCTGAGGATACACTCAATCCCACTGTTCATGTCTCCAACAAAGATGTTGAACAGCATTGGTCCCAATACTGACCCCTGAGGAACACCACTTGTGACTTGCCTCCACTTGAACACTGAGCTGTTGGCCACAACTCTCTGGGTGTGGCCATCCAGCCAATTACTTATCCACCAAGTGGTCCATCTGTCAAATCCATGTCTGGTCAGTTTGGAGACCAGGATGTCGTGTGGGACAGTGTCAAATGCCTTGCACAAATCCAGGTAGATGACGTCAGTTGCTCTGCCACCATCCACCATCTCTGTAGCCTTGTTGTAGAAAGCCACCAGATTGGTCAGGCACAACTTGCCCTTAGTGAAGCCATGTTAGCTGTCATCAATCAGCTCTTTATTTTCCATGTGCCCTAGCAGACTGTGCAGAAGGATCTGCTCCATGATCTTGCCAGGCACAGAAATGAGACTGACCGGACTGTAGTTCCCTGGGTCTTCCTTTTTCCCCTTTCTAAAAACAGGGGCTATGTTCCCTTTTTCCAATCAGCGGGAATCTCACCAGACTGCCATGACCATGCATGTCCTGGTTTTTCATTGCTGTTTAGTTCTGATACTGTGGTTGATACTAATTTTTAGACACTAGCATGTAAATACTGTGCACCAAGTCAACATTTATCAATAGCCAAATTAGAAGAGAAGGAAATACTATCATAAACTGATTAAAAAGGTCATCGTTGAACTGCAAGTGCGAAATGTAGACCAGCAGGAGATAGTTTGGATTTGTGGCCAATAGAGCAGGATATTGATAGTGGATTTTTCCATAGTTTTACCATGCTTTAGCAATGTATGCAAAAGAAATATCTGTATCAGTTAGCCTTCATTTTCTAATTCAAGTGTTTATTTTTGTGACAATCTTTGTCTTTGAAATTATTTGTTTAAATACCAGAAGGAGCTTTTTTGAGTCTGTTTCACCATTCTGATCTATACAGATGTATTTTCCAGAAGAGTACTTGTTTCCAGCAAACTGCATGTGGCATTCAAATATGATTTGAGAAACTGAGTGCTCTGTCCCAATTCTGCAATGCTCAGTTGTTTTGAGGCCACGTTTTCCTGCAAAGAAAAGTTGCTTAGCTTCAAGTTATTTAAGTCCAGGTGCCTCCTTGGAAGAAGCCTTCAGGAGAAATTTGTTTTGCGATTGGTTAGTCTAAGGCATGAAATACGAACATTAACAGATCACAAACAGCTTTTCTCTCTTTAAAAGGAGTTGAAGCTCTTGTTATCTGATGCACTTCCAATTCTCTGAGGACTCGAGGAGGAAATAAAGGTGACAGAAACAGCCTTATTTGCCTCTAGTTGTTTCCTCATTCAACCCTGTTTACCCTCAGGGTGATATAGATAAAGTACGGGGTCATTTTTAATTGCATCTGGATATCTGAAATTAAGTTCTAGTATAGGAAGAATCAGGTATTACTTCTTTTCCAGAGGAGAGAGTCAGAGGAAATGCTTATCTTGCTACCTGTGTCAAATGACTGCATTAGCACAAAATGAATCCAAATCTGTAGTCTCCTGGATGTTGTGATGCATTTGAATATAAGTTTGACATAAAGAGAATCCTTAATTAACTATATGTCCTTAGGGAGTTTCACAACACAAAGTTGCAGGGTTATACTCAGAACTCTTTGTTGCTCAATGTATGTTATTTTCAGTTTGGGTTGGTTTTGTTTTGGTGGTTTTGTGTTTTTTTTTCCTTTGTATTTATTTATTTATTTTTAACTTTTTGTAACATGTTGACATATCATCCAAGGTTCTTGCTTTTCAGCAATGTACTTTATCTGGTATTTTTGTAAGGGAAAATTATTAATCTGCTAACGCTTTTTATTTGGCGTTACTGTACCAGAAAGCTTCCTTTCAGCTTACTCATTCTTTTGAAAACTGGAGAATTTTGACAACAGAATACAAAATTTTCTGGTAAAAAGCAGGGGGGGTAAGCTAAATCTATAAACAAGTTGACTTTTATATATATACATTAGAATTTTGTTACTCTAATCTTTTCAGTTTAATGTTTACTATATATATATTAGTAGAAGGCTCTTTTTAGAAGGTTCCACTCATAATCTTGATTGGGCGCAGTGCTTCCAGTACACTCTCCAATCAAAATCCAAATACAAAATTTTAAGAATCAAGCTAGTGCATAAAAGCAATGTTTTCTGGGGGAAGATATGCCACCTGCAGATGCCAACAGAAGAGGGGAGAGGAATGCTAAAGCCCCATGAAGTTCCTAGCCTGTCTTGTGTTGAAGGCTTGAGAATGGAGAATGAAAATTCTATGGGATGTTATCTTCAAACATGCAGAAGGTGGTAATTGTTTTACATTTAGATCGGACAATTTAAAAAGAACACATGGATTTGAGAATTAAATGTTTCAGAAATGACTAAAACATAGCCGAGAGACATGTTAGGCCAATTTTCATAGTGAATCTCTTTTAGACATAGTTGTTTGCATAAAAACCTCAAAATATAAATATCTAAGTATAGATATGCGTTTACAGTTGCTGCAGCTGAATATGCAGTACCTGACAGTAGATAGAAATTTGGAAGTGCTTTAATATTTGCAATAAAAATTCTTTTACATAAATGGAAGTATTGTCATTCCATATATGTAATCAAAATATATTTATTGTAAGACAAGTTATTTCTTCAAAATCTTGTTTATTTTTTCCTATTGTGAGTAGTTAGTAAGCCTTTCCTCTCATGTAGCTGAACATTCAAGAAGCCAGTAGCAAAGAAATCTGAGTATTTTTTCCATAGTGGGTAAATATCAGGACTGTGTTCTTCCTGCATTTAATCACTTACCAAAGCTGTTTATAATATCATGTATTCCTGTTCCAGGGTCAGACTGTTATGTATTAAGTACAGGAAAATTTATTCCACACCTTCCCCACTGCCAAAGTGACACCACACAGTTTGATGTCATCAGCAAACTTGCTGAGGGTGCACTCAATGCCACTGTCCACGTTGCCGACACAGATGTTGAACTGAACTGGTCCAAGTACCAACCCTTGTGGAACACCACTCCTCACAGGTCTCCATCTGGACATGGAGCCATTGATCACAACTCTGTAAGTGTGACCATCTAGCCAGTTCTTTACCCAATGAGTGGTCCATCCACCGAATCCATACTGTTCTAGTTTCAGTACCAGGATGTCGTGCAGCACAGTGTCAAAAGCTTTGCACAGGTCCAGGTAGATGATGTTGGTTGCTTTTCCTCTGTCCACCGATGTCGTGACCCCATTGTAGGAGGCCACCAACTTAGTCTGGCATGATTTGCCCTTGGTGAAGCCGTGTTGGCTGTCACCAATCACCCCTTTGTTTTCCATGTGCCTTAGCAGAGCCTTCAGGAGGATCTGCTCCATGATCTTGCCAGGCACAGAGGTGAGACTGACTGGTCTATGATTCTCTGGGTCTTCCTTTTTTCCCTTCTTAACCAATAATAATCCTAAAGTGCATGCAAAACTAGGAGTTTTCTAGCCATGCAAATCCAGCTTTAAATGGCACATTACTCAGTGCCAAAATATCCTAAATCCCGCCCTAGCAAACAGACATAACATGACTATTTGAAAATCACACATTTCCCTTTTTCCCCCCCTCAAACATTTTTAGGACTAGTGAATTTTAATAGTGAGGTCCATAGCTAAAACTAAGGAAATGGAAGAAATGAGGAGGAAGGGGATGAAATACAAAAACTCTCCTTAATGGCTAACTTGGGTAAGCAGGTAAGGGCTTCCACAAAAGCAGTTGACATGCTGGAAGGAAGGGATGCCATCTAGAGGGACCTTAACAGACTTTAGAGGTTGGCTCGTGCAAACTGCATGAAGTTCAACCAGGCCAAGTGAAAGCTCTGTACCTGGGTCAGGGCAATCCCAAGGACAAATGCAGGCTGGGGGGAGAATGGATTGAAAACAGTCCAGAGGAGAAAGACTTGGGGGTGATGGAGGACAAGAAGCTCAACATGAGCTGACAATGTGCGCTTGCAGCCCAGAAAGCCAACTGTGTCCTGGGCTACATCAGAAGAATCATAGCCAGCAGGTCAAGAGCGGTAGTCCTTCTCCTTTGCTCAGCTCTCGTGAGACCCCACCTAGAGTACTTTGTCCGATTCTGGAACCCCCAACATAAGAAGGACATGGAGCTCCTGGAGCAAGCCCAGAGAAGGGCCATGAAGATGATCCAAGGGCTGGATCACCTCTGCTATGAAGACAGGCTGGGAGAGTTGGGGCTGTTCAGCCAGGAGAAGAGAAGGCTCTGAGGAGTCCTTGTAGTGGCCTTCCAGTATCTGAAAGGGGCCTACAGGAAAGCTGGGGAGGGACTTTTTACAAGGGATTGTAATGAAAGGACAAGGGGTAATGGATTAAAACTGGACGAGGGGAGATTTAGACATTAGGAGGAAATTCTTTAGTGTGAGGGTGGTGAGATGCTGGCACAGGTCGCCCAGGGAAGCTGTGGAAGCCCCATCCCTGGAAGTGTTCAAGGCCAAGCTGGATGGGGCTCTGAACAACCTGATCTAGTGGGAGATGTCCCTGCCCATGCAGGGAGATTGGAACTAGATGATCTTTAAGGTCCCTTCCAACTCAAACCACTCTATGATTGTATGGTAATATTTAGTCAAGCTTCAGTAGATTTTGAACAGCTTCTCAATACACCATCTACTAGCGTGGTTTCCTTCAGCACAAGATATGCTTTTCTGTTCCTTGATAGGTGTCTCAAGAGGAAAGCAAAATGAAAGCATTCTGTCTCTAATTTATACACTGGACTGTTTCTTTGGTGAAGACTGTAGCATCAGACTGCAAATAGTGTTTTAATTGATCTTTGACATCTCTCTCTTCACATGGTTATGTTTTTGTCACATGTACACTGGTCTGTTTCTATTTTGTACAGTATAATTTATTTGGTTTCATGTTACAAAGCAGATACATAAGACTGAACCCCTTTTCTATGAGGAACATATCAGTTCATACAGGCTGAAATTCCTAGTGACCATCTCTCCTACCTCAGAATAGTCTAGGGAATAATAGCAGTCTTCTGGAGATGGCATGGGTAAATATTATTGAGTAAAAAGGAATTTGTCAATCAGTTCTCCTATGAAAATAATCTTGTAGTTAATTAATGTCTTCAGTGTTTTTAAACCATGTGGAGGCTGAGGAGACTACCTTGGCAGTGCTTAGGTATCTATGGTAAATCCTAAAAGCAGAAATGCAATTTATGACATTGGACACAAAATTAGTGTCAATGATGTAAATACATGATGCAAACAAGAATGTATATAGTCTTCCTAGAGCTTCTGCAGATGGAATTGTGTTTGGATACTTGTATATGTTGGCTTCAAACACAAATGCTTCTCTTTAGAGACTAAAGTAAAACCTATTTTCTCAGGTAAAGAAAGCATGGTAAAAATTGGGAATTGATAAGCTTTGATGAAGTTTTTATTTGTACTGTATAAGAGTGATCTAATTAGATTTTGACTATGTAACCTTCTAGCATTATGTCAGAAAGGTCAGGATACTATGATAGGTCATCCTTTTACGTGCAGTTGATATGGCTGTTTATGTTTACTCCACGTGCTTTTGCCCTAAGTAGGCTAGAGTGAGCTACTCTATAAGTAAGTACAGCAAATAGTCACCGGAGTGATTCTGTCATTCTTTCCATCTACAAGAGCGTCACTTATGATGTGTTCTGTAAGGCGACTGGAAAAGCCAAAAGAGTGTCTTATGTCAAATAAAAATCCTAGATCAAGTTTAGAGCTTCATTCCTTCCGACGTACTACAACTGAGTGTAATGGCATTTGAGAGTATTGACATTCTTTATATGAGTTCTTTCAGCTAACTCAGCATTCTGAAAAAATAAATAGTGTTCTCCCTTTGTGATTGAAAGGGTTAAATAGTACCAATTCATTACCACTCACAAAAGGATTTATTTTGTTCTCATAAATCAGTTTTATTCCACATTTTTATTATTCCCTTGGGTCAGCTGCTCCAATTGAAATCAATACAAGTGCAAGTGACACAATCAATCTAGATATTTGATTATGGATTTGAGACTCCCAGTTCTGCTCTGTGTGTTTAGCTAGTCTCCTTCTGATAGTGTCCCTGGAGAATGGAAAATTCTTATTGGCATCCATGAATTATGGGCATAGATTCAGAAACCAGATACTGTGATAATCTCCATTTATGTACTGCTGCAGCTAGAGAAAGATTGTTCTAACCATGGAAAAACAGACTTGAAGATTTTAAGTTTCTGATTTTTTTTAAAATAAACTTTATGAAAAGTCTCATAATTTGTTTCTAAAATCCTTCAAACAAAATGGATTAATAAATCACTAAATGCTCTATCATCAGCTTAACATCACAAGTACAGCAAACATTTTTGCTTTTTGGTGCGTTATGGTAATTTATATGCAATGTGTTGTTATGGCACTTGGAGTACTAAACTGTGCTAGAACACTTTCTCCTGTTCATGTTCGGATAAGAGCACCTGGACACTGGAAGCCTGTGTGTAATCCACGTAAGTTGGTTCTACTCATAGAATGCTTTCTGGAGTTGGGTGGTGTTACGGTCTGATGGCAACGGTAGCGGGCCACCGGCAGTCAGGATGCTTCTGCTGGACTGTGACAGGTGGCCTCACCCTATTCTATGATTTCTTTAGGTCATGGACTGAGTTCTTTTAATGTGCCCCTACAACACTTTGTACAATATTCTGGGGGGTCCAGGACTGATGCCCCTTGGTGCTGTTGCAGCAAAATGAGTCACAATATAGCTGGATATACCTACAGCAGAGACCTAACACCGTACTGAATGCACTGTTTTAACTGGAAGGTCTAAATGCAACACACTCGGTTGCAAGACTCATCGGACATTTCTTTGTTTATGAAAGAGTAATGAGAAAATGTAAAACAGAAATTTGAATTTAAAAAGTTTCATCCTGACAATTTCATCTATAAAAACATAGTTTTTAAGTTGGAAAGCCTCAGGGCACGGGACTGGAAACTCAAAAGGGTAGATGAGACCACACACTACACGTTCTTCTCTGCCTCCCATCACAACAGAGCCTAATGTCAGCTGCAGTCATTAACTATCTGTGGGGTCTGTGCTAACTTTCTTGTATTAGCTCCCTCATCAAGCTGTGGACTTTATTCATATTTCAGTACAAAGAATTAATGAGCATATAAATGCACATTCCTTTGTGTTTGTAACACTAATGATCACTTATTTCTACTGACAGGAACATGCTTTCATCGTAATGATTAGCCCTGCTTTGCCTTAGGGTTCTTGAAGTATTCTGCAAATGTTCGTAGCATCATAGAACAGCTGAGGTCAGAGAGCACCTCTAGACATCATCTAGTCCAAACCTCCTTCTCTAAGCAGAGTCAGTTGGAGCCCATTGCCCAGGACAGTGTCCAACTGGGTTTTAAATATTACCAAGGATGGAAACTCTGCAACCTATCTGGGCAACTTGTTCCAGTGCTTGACCAAACTTGAAGTAAAAAAGTTTTTTTTCTTAGGTTTGAATAGAACTTCTTGTATTTTTTGCATGTGCCGATTGCTTCTTGTTCTGTTGCTATATACTGCTAAGAAGTGTCTGGCTTCTTTATACCTTCACATCAGATATTTATACACATTTATAAGATCCTCCCCCCTCCAGGCCTTCTCTTCTTGAGGCTAAACAATCTCAGTTGTCTCAAACTTTCTTTGTGTGACAGATGTTTCAAGCGCTTAATCATCTCTGCATAGACTCCACTTCAGTAAGTCCTTGTCTGTCTTGTACTGGGGAGTCCAGAACAGTACAAGCACTCCAGATTTGTCTCACCAGGGTTGAATAGGGAGGAGGAATACCTTCCCTTGACCTGCTTGACAATGTTCCTCCTAATGCAGGTTATGAAGCTGTTTGCCTTCTTTTTCCCAAGGACTCATTGCTGGCTCATTTTCAGCTTGTCCACCAGGACCTCCATGTCTTTTTCAATGCAGAAAAGCAGCTTTCCAGCATCAGTGCCCAGCCTGTAGTGGGGACCAGCTCAGAGTGACAAATGGAATGTTCAGCATATGCATTCTGTACATCTCAAGACAGTCTAAGATCGCTGTACCAAATTTAAGTATGTGAAAAGTCACAGAAGACACCTTTGCCTGTTTTAAAGTGAAGAAAACTGAGCAGTAAAAGAAACAACTCAAGTAGTACAGTCAGAAACTACATCTTTGAGCTTTCAGATTTCTTCAGGATATCACCATAAGGACTTCATCTTGCATCTTGTTCTTTAATTTTTTTTTTTTTTTTTTTTTGAGTCTTAGAACTAAAGACTTCTTTAGTTACCTGGGAAAAAGGAAAAAGTTAAGGTTTTTCAATGCAGATAATAGGAATTGTTCATTATTCACAGGAAAAGGAGTATTTTTGATTAATAGTTTTAGAAGTTTCCCATGGTGCTTCCCTATCTTGCTTCATTCAACAACCATGAGAATGAAGATTTCCTGTGATGAGAAAGATTTTAAGTTTTGGACTTGGTTTGATGATATGACCATGATATGTCCTTAGGAACAATCTATCTGTCCACTCAGGACCAGAGGAACAAATAGTGGTTCAGGAGATTGAGGAGCAAAACTGACAGTGTACTCGTGTGAAAAAATACCCAACAAAACAGAAAACCAAACCACAAAAAAAGCCTCACCGCAAAACATGCTAACTACGCCCTGCCTATCCCCCCAGTGCTTTGCTGAAAAGACGAGTGTGGCATCAAAGCACAGAAACCCCTTCATAAGATCAGTATCAAAATATATATTAGTATCAAAATGACAGTTGGGATGACAATCGGAAACCAGTTCATTATTACAGTTCTTAGGAAAAGAGACTCACCAATAATGTCAGGGAAAGATTTTTGGCTGTTTTTTATTGGGATAACGGAACTAAGGGAAAGTCCTGTTTTTTTTTCAGTCTGAATACACACTAGAAACAGTGAGGGAGAGAGGTAGAGAAGAAAAATCATAGCTGGGTGGAGAATAGTAGCTTGTGTGGGAGGTAATGAGGCTGAAGAATAGGCAAAACTAATGGACAAAAGAATGTGCTTACCTAAGAAGTGGTGTTTGTATTGACAGAATTTCCCCTAGAAAGATTTGGTGCCAGAGAGCCAGGGACAGGGACTGGTGCTCACTGAGGACGAGACAAATGGAAAGATGGGGAAAGGGGAGAATAAGTGAATTCTTGTTTCATTTTTGTTTTGCTGTTCTGAATAACTAATTCTGCTGCCCAAGATAAGATGCTTAACCTCTGTACACTCAGACACATATAAAGCAGGCATAAAAATAGGTGTAAGTTTTTGTGCTAATTAACTAAGTGATCTTTGTATCATTCTTTAGATCCTCCTATGAACTGTTCATTGACCTGGATTTTTGCTGCCTTTATTCTTTGAGTAGTCTTCTACAGTGGGCTTAGTTGTGCTTCTATCTATATGAATATTGTGGAGCAATATGCTCTCTAATGCAGAGGTTATCAGGACCTGTATGTACATAATGGAAACAACATATAGACTGGTAATAATTTTTCGGAGCATGACACAAAGCCTTAAACTCTCCCCAAAACTACCTTTTTCTATATAGTAGCCCACAATATTAGGTGAAATTTTTGATTAAAGGCTCCTGTTATATTGAAATAGCAATCTTGAAATACAATATTTGTGATTATAAGACTTTAGTGTTTCAGGCCTAAGTAGCTTTTTGGTGGAAATCTCTTTGCATTTCACAGATTATGTTCCTGTAATATATGGCTTAAATTCAGACAAATACGGGGGTAAGATGAGAAATCAGACAATTTCTAGGACACTGAAATAGAAGAGGAAGAAATACTCTGTTTTACAAAGGCAGTTCAGTTGTTGAAGTCCTAAAGGAATATGAACAGAAAAGTATAAGGAAGGCAATTTTCAACCAGTAAGTCCTATATAATGACAGCTAGCTCTTGATGATTAGGGAATGAAAAGCACATGAACTCCCAGTAATGTTTTCCACTAGCATGGCCTCCTTGCTTCCTGAAGTCAGCAGCATAGCTGTGTCAGTGTGTTTGTGATTCCAACACATTAGACTGGTTATGTTTAAGCTCATTATTTTTATAATCACAAATTGTCACGGTTTGACTCAGAATTGAAAATTAAACCAGAGACAACAATGCTCTCAATCCCCTCCCCCTCCCACGCAGGTAGGGAGGGAGAGAGTGAATTAGGAGAGAGACTTAGCTGGATTGAAAACTAAATTAGACAGCTTTAATTATATGTACAATTATATACAAGTATGTTCAAGAATGTGCAAAAGCCTCTTGCCTCCCCCCACCCCCAGCAGCTCTCCCAGCACTCTCCTTACCTGTGAGCAGTCCCGAAATGTCCCAGACCACTGTCTGAGATAACAGCAGAGCAGACAGGGCTGTGGGGAGAGTTATGAAGGTCAGGGCTGAGCCTGGGGTTGGCAGTGATGGGTCAAGTCCTCCCTGGATGCTGGCCATGGACAGAAGAGAAGGGAAGAAGAAGCAGGAAGGAAGTTGTCTTCTGTGATCTCTAACCCTCCTCGGAGCTTATGTAGATCTATGGAATGGAATACCTTTGGTCAATTCTGCTGTCTGTCTAGTCCAGCTGCCCTACGGGGGGTCATAGATACAACTCTCCTGCCCCGGTAGCCTCTGTAGCAGCAGAGCTAAGTGACCTTGGAGTCTCAGCAGAAACATAAACACTCCAGTGTTATCAGTCCACTAGCTGGAACACTTGTTGTTAGTTAAAAGAGAGCTTACTGAAGGAAAAAAAAATCAGTAAAAGGAAAATTAGCTTCATCCTGGCTCAACCCAGGACACAAATCAATAGTAGTAATAAAACTATTTGATTATTTGGAAAAGAATGTCCATGTATATGAAACATGAGTTTTTACTATTTGATACAAACATTTCAATTTATTACCTTTTTCCTTAAAAGTGTTAGTTTTGAGTCAGTTGGGAATAGTACCTTTAAATGTGGCAAAGTCTGGAAAAAAAAGCAATTTTAAAATGTGAGGTGAATACGTTCAGTTTGTATTATTTCTTTTTTCCATTGCAGTCTTTGTCATGAGAATGGTTTCATGTGGTACCATTTCCTGCACTCCTTACAACCTTTGTCACATGAATAAGATATCAGAACGCTAATGACTAATATACAGTATTCTGTGTCTGCTGATGCTATACTGTACTACTGTGACCTTTGCAATATTATGTATTCTGATTGGCTGTCCATTTCACCTCTTCCTCACAAGTTAATAAGGCTGTAAAAAGGAGAGAACTTGAAATGGCCAGCCAGTCAAATTACAGAATATTGAAAAGGTCAGAGCAGTACAGCACACAGAAAAAAATTACGGAATATATGAGGCATTAAAATTCTTGTGACAATGATTATAACAAGAATGGAAAAGGATACCCATTTATGTTATTTCAATCTAGTGAACCCCATAGGATGATGGACCTGGGACAGCAGTAATTTACGCACCAGCGACCCACAGGAGCTTTATTCACCTATTTACAGGGGTACTCAGTAACAGGAGTTCATGTCTGCTCAGAAGCCCCCTTCAAAGTGTTCACCCAAAACCAAGGAACCTTCAAACACAACTACTCACCAGCTAGAGTGCTGTGTGAAGCCTATCACTTTTAAACAATTATTTTAATATTTGAATATTTTGAATATTTTTGTGTATCTTTTTAATGTAAGCATGTTTTACTACTTGACTTTATATCAAGTGTATATAGTTTTTATGTATATGGATATCCTGGAGCCCTAATTTCATCTTTTGAATAATATTTTCCTGAAAAACCAAGATACTTTAATCTGGTATAAACTGGGAATAAACCTGGTACAGCACAGCTTTTCTTAAATACCAGACGTAGCTAAAGAAGTCCCTCAGAAATATTGGGGGAAATAATGGAGAGCCTTATGAACAGGAAAGCTAGTAAAAGAACAAAACCATCACAATACTAAAATATGGAAAGAGTAAGGAGCATGGGGAAGCCTTTCCTGTCTGTGAAGGATTCAGTCTTTTTTGAGAGGTTATAGGGGATGGTGGCTCTGAGCCTCCTTCCATCTGAATTTGTCTTCTGGTAAGGATGCTTGCATGTCTGTTGAAGGACATGGTGAGCCAGTTCTGGGAGCTGGTTGTCTGTCTCCTTAGTTTGTTCATGTTAGCTGTGTCTTGAGGGGATCTTGCCTGTTGGAGCACTGTTGACTATTCATGGCAGGAGTTATGAGGCAGAAGTGTGCAGGAATAAGGAGGTATTCTGGTAGAAACTACTTTTCTGAAGTAAAAGAATGTCTCTTAGGACTTTACCAATGTCTGAGGCAGCTGCTGTTTAGGTCTGCAGCAGAACTGCTGGTAGCCTACAGTAGGACCTGTCAGCAGGATGGAAAGTAAAAACATACATGAAAAATGGAAAAAGGCCTCATCCACTTATACTCACAAATCAGGTCCACACTGAAGCAGTCTGGGCAGCAATGGCACAGAGCGATATGACAGGGTTATCGCTGTATCACTTTCTCTGAGGCTGAACCTGTGTGTCTGCATTTTCCAGCCCACTGAAAGCAAAGTTTAAGCACTGAGAAGTGGCAAAGCTGCATATTGCAAGTCATCCCCAGCAAGACCTGCATGTAAAAAATGTTCTTCTAATATTTTACTTGCCAGTAGCAGTAAGTTGCTCGCTGGCAACTGCAATTAAACACCTTTTGTCTCTGTAAAATTCATGTTAGGAAACTTGCAAGTGCTCCTCAGCTTCTATTAAAGGCAGTGAGAAATTTGGAACTGCTGTGTTGTCTAACTCATTGTAAATTTGCAAGTTCATTTTTGAGCTGAATAAAATCGTTATGTAATTACATACTTCTCCTAATTATTGAGTAATTATATACTTCTTATAATTGCCGAGTAATCACTCTGCTATAACTAGAATTTAATGTTACAACTAATTGTATAATTACTGTATATTAATGTTGTTATCCAGGCAACTTGGAATAGAGTCTTACCCTTTTAATGCCTTCTCTGTTACACAAAAATGTGTTTTAAAAAATATTGTAGAGTTAGCCTTTGGAAGAAAGTTTAATAGTGGAATACAAGTATCTGCAGAAGAAGTATGTGCTTTCATTCTGGGCTCAAGTGGATGAGAATAAAAATACGACCATGTTAAAACTGTACTGTAGGTAGAAAAAGTTGAATTTTCTCATGAACCGGTCACATAAATTGCTGTTAGGGATCCTACCTTTATGCTTGAGCTTTGAATCTATCCCATGTGCCTTCATCTGTCAACACTGCATTTTTGAGCTTTCCTACACATAACAGGTGAACCATTTCTAAAATGCGTCTCTTTTCACAGCCAGCCGAGTCCTTGGGTATTTCATGTCACTAGGGCTTTAAGAATGTATATGTCAGTTGGTCACTTCTAAGGGCTTTATTGTTGTTAATGAAACAGTGGGTGCATATACCATTCACCTCTTGTTTGGTGGGCCTCGCAAATAGCAAGTTGCAGGCTGCTGGATGGTGCACAGAAAAACTGTGATAGATAATGAGAGAAATGGCTGAGCAGCCTGGGTACATAAGAGTAATCTCAGACAAAATAACTTTACCTCTGAGGAACTGATATATCTGTATGTGGAATGTGTAAAGCAAGGTTGTTCTTGCATGATAATAAGGTTTGCCTCCATTCCTGGTTCTAAAATGCTGTCTCTCAGGCGAACGTAAAACTCAGTGAAATCCAAAATAAATCTGTCAGGTTTCATGCAATTGTTCTATATTACATGATTGCAGTCAGTCTGGGCAGTCTGGTGCTATGGCACGGTGTATTTCAGGTAGAATTTGAGCAATGAGGAACTAGGCTACAAAGCAGATTTATAAAAAGAGTTGTATAAAACTCTGCCTCCTCAAAATCTCAGAAAGCAAGTTTGCCATGTATTACCAGCAGAATAACTAAAACCACTCTTTGTGCAGCTCTGTGGACATCAAAGTAATGGAAGGGCTTGCAGCTGTACCACAAGTGAATCACAGATTGATTATAGGAATCCCAAAATTAGAAGAAAGTCCAGATCAGTCATTCAGGGTGAAGTGTAATGTGAGCGTGACTGAAACATACTGCATATTCACATGTTAGTGCACATCTGTCACAGTTTGGCACCGAGTTGGTGGTCAAACCAATAACAATAACACTCTCAATTCACCCCTCCCTCCCCTAAGGTAGGGAAAGAGGGAGAAAAATGAGGAAGAGAGGCTTTCTGGGTTGAAAAGTGAAACAGATTGATTTTAATTATTAGTGATAATGGAATATATATATATTTGTAAAGGGATGTGCAACACCCGATCCCCTCCCTCCTCCCCCAGCGACTCTCACAGCAACTCTTCTCCCTGGTGACTCCCAGCTGAAGGGGGGAGTGTCCGGGCGCACGGACGGGGCCCTCGGGTGTCGGCTGGGAAGAAAAATAGAAAACAAAAGAGAGAGCCAAAGAGAGGGTGATAGAAGCGACAGTAAGCAGAAAAGTGAGTGGAAAAGGAAAACAAGAGGCTTGACTTCTGTGATGTCTTACCCTATACTGAAAGCCAAATAGAGAAAATATTATGAGAAGGGAATATTCTGATTTGCTGACCCTGCCTTCAGTCTAATCTGCTCCCCCGTAGGGGGGGAGGCTGCAGACACTCAGAAGTGACCTTGGTTATTATCAGTCCACTGGCGCTGCTAAAAAGTTCACTGAAAGAAAAAAAAAAAAAAGTCAGCAAAGAGAAAGTTTGCTTCACCCTGGCTCAAACCAAAACAACATCATAGAAATATGGAATATTTAAAAAAACTATCTTAGGTGTAATAACATGTCAGTTTTAGCAGTTCATTTGAAACCTACATAAAATTGAATAAACCAAACAAGTTTCAGTTAAATTAATTAAAAGAAAGTTTCTAAGGTTTTAAGAATTCTATCTTCTTTAGATTTTGTAGAGGACTCAGAGGTGAGTATTCAATCTTCTGCCTGTCAAAATACCTTAATTAATTTATTTTTTATGGCTATGTTCTATTTAGTCTCATTCTTATACCTATGGTCTTGGATGTCTGTGATTCTGCTGTTGTTTGTAGTGCAGAATTTCCATCAACTTCAATGTGAGACCTCTCCATGGAATGATGGATAGTAGTAGTAATAATATTAATAATTTATATAGCACTTTATATGTTCAAAATATTGCATAATCTTTAAATGAGCTCGGCTTTCCTCAGATTCGTGAGTGAAATCTTCACTGAGTAAAAAAAAATAAAAAAATCTTTACTTGACATACCATTTTTTAAAATTTTAGTTTCCAGTCTTACTCATCAGGTATTTTTGAAAGGTTTATTTTGTTATTTTTGTAGGTTAGAATATTGTCTTGAGTTTGAGATCTTAAACGGGTTGTAAAGGGCATGTAGGTTGTTGTGGTGTCCTCTGATGATTTCAACTGATAAAGCAACTACTTCAAATCCTTATATTATCTTTGAGAGGACTGCAGGCCGTGCTGGAAAGCATGTGTTTCTTACTGCATAGGACTAATTCTTATGTATGCAATGGAGTGAGCTTATAGACTCATAAAGTAAGTATTTTTTCTAGTGAATTCCAGACCTGTTACCAGTCTTTCATAGGCATAAGGATTAACCTTAATGTTTTGAATTAGCAGTTACCACAGAACTGTTCTAAAAATGAGTAATTTCTGAAAACTGGCTTCTGTCTGCAGCCAGCAGTCAGCTTTGCAACTACATGGTTGGTTCATTTAGTTTTCAAGTTTTACAAGTACCACAGAATGTTGGTGAAAGGAGGAGAAAATGGTGAATAATATTTTTTTCTTCCAAATAGGCCATTTTCCAGTGTTATTGGTATCAATGGCAACTTTTCATTTGAATGGAAATTACTTGGTTCATAAAGACAGTAAATTGTAGCAGGTGCAAGGTCTAACATTTGTTCTTCTCCCTTCCCCCCATCCCTTTTTTTTTCTTTTTTTTCATAACAGCTAATGCTAATTATTCTGTTGTAAATGATACTCGGATGTTATGCAACAGCAAGGAATCCAATGTATGGGTACCTATTAAAGGACTGATTCCATTTTCTAACTACACAGTACAAGTGAATGCTTCCAACAGCCAGGGCAGCTTGATAAGTGACGCTATAACAATAGTCATGCCTCCAGGAGGTAAGTATGAAAAAGTGCTTTTGCTGTGCATGTAACAATTACACAAATACTCTGTTGAACAAAACGTTATTTATTATTGCACCTGAGGACTGGAAGTTCAGACGAATATGTTTGCATTACTAGTTCTCACTAACAAAATTGTTCTTTTCAGCTTCTAATTTGTCACATTGCTCAATTTAAGAACAGGTAGTTGTATAGATAACATATTATGTAGGTGAGAAATGCATTATATACTTAAATTTTTTCAGTGAATGGTGTTGCATTCTATCATGGATGGCTAATCTAATATAATCTAATCTCACCTCACCTCACCTCACCTCACCTAAGAATATAGAGTCACCTGCACTTTGTAATCTGTTTTAGAATAAGAGTTGTAAGTGCTGACAAGGAGCACCTATGAGGTAAACTTAGAGAATTTGTTTAATAATAGTAATATAAACCACTGGTAATATGTTGAGCCAGAATCCACATACTGGTGTAGCTGTAAGAAAGTCAATTGCAATGTACTGATTTATGGTGATTGAGGCTCTAAACCACTTTTGTTGTTATCTTCATAAAAATTTGAAATAAAACATTGGAGCAAATACTCCCTGAACACTGAGTATGTATGCATATTTTTTTTTTAGTGAAAGCTTAAATTATAACTGATGTATTTGTGTGTTCCTTTTTCATTCTGTTTTCATGGAGATCATAGTGAATTAGCTTTTGTTGAATAAATGCCAGTGGAAACAATTAATTTAAGGCAATTTTTAATTCTAAAGTGAGAGCCCAACAAAACTTGATCTTAAGAGATGTATAGGTGTAGCTGATGAGAGGGAAAAGTGTAGAGTGAAATATATATAATTTGAAAGTTAAAAAAAAAACTCCCATAAATCTTACAGCTCAAAGCCACAGTTACTCTTGGAGGATTTTGCTTGCAAACAGATGGGTTAGTTTGGGACCAAAACAACAGAAAGATTTCTGAGAAGTGAATAAATAAAATGAAGAGTTTGTATGACAGATTACTGAGCAAAATGGAAAAGTTAAATTCCCAGCACACTTTATACTTTTCCAATTCGATTGCCAAATGATAACTAATATTAACAAATATACATTGTTATATAGTAATAAAACCACATCTGAGTTTTACTGCTGGCTTAAGGCTGAGCAGTAAGACACTAACATTTCTAATCCCACTGTCACACTTCAATTTTGTGTGTAGAAATAACAAAATCTGGTAGTGAAAACTGACCAAATGAGAAAGTAAAGGATCTTTAAAGATAGGCAAGGATGTGCACAAGTTTATGACAGCCATTAAGATACACTTTCTTTCATCATTAGATTGTTGTTGATTACAATTAGAAAACTTATAGCTTTGAAATTATCTTTTTTATGACCTTGTGGTAGTTTAAAAGCAATACCTCATTGATTAAATAGGTTTTAGTTCATGCTTCCTTTTAGTTAATGATCTGAAAACATATTATCCTGATTTACACATAAAATCATGCTGAAAAGCATGTGGCATTCACTAGGATATGTGTGTTTAAGTAGAATTAAATTAGCAGTGAGAGTTATTAAAGACATCTTCCATACTATTGTCCAGTGGACTGTGATCTGTAGTGAAATGAATAATAAATGAAGCAGTGCATATGAGAGAAGTACTCTCACACACACTATATTCTCACTGAATGTGTACACACAGACATACACATGTATGTCTAGGACAATGTATGTTTACTTTACTATGATGATTTGTTAAAATGACTCTTTGAATGTCATCTAGAATTCCATTACATGCTAAATTATAATGGTAATTTTACTCTGGCTTGTGTTCAGTGCCTTCGCTTACAAATACTTTCGAAATCATTAAAGGAAATTTAGAGCCTACTGAAATCAGGAGGAATTTTATTTTTTATTTTAGAGCCCAAGATTTCACTTTGACAGAACTTTTGCTTGATCATAGGCTGAAAGAGGTCTCATTATGTTCAAAATCACAGCCTTTTAATGAATATTAAAATGTGACATTTGCTTTTCAAGGATAACAAAGAATGCTGTTTCAAAAATTTGCATTGTGGGGAGTATTTCATGGACCTTGGTGGAAGATTGTGTAAGTGGGAGTGTGATAAGGGACCAAGGAGAATTTTATTTTGAAGTTACTATAGAACACTGTTTTTGAATTATGATACAAATTTTCTTCCAATATGCATTTCTCGTTTCATTTTTTAATTAAATGTATTGCACATAATATATTGCAATATATTGCACACCAAATCTTCCGTGCTACCTGATTGAGATATATCTTAATTTCTCAACAAGCTGATTTGCCATACTTAAAGTCAACACTTAAAAAAAAAATAAAAATCTTGGAAATAAGGAACGTATTTTATCTAAGCACTCGACTAAAATTGCAGGGCAGGTTCAAGAGTTCTTGGAAAGATTAAAAAAAATAAAAACTGAATCCAAACGTTAATCCATAAATATGAAACTTTCTTTTGACCCTTACCCTGTAGTGGTCTGGAGTTACTAATGGGGTTAGGATTTCAACTCTTAATGGGACTTGGTGCATTAGTGTTTTGTATGCATGGAATTCAGCATTCAGTTTAATAAGTGGTTGACATTGGTGATGTCCCTTAATTTGCTTAAATCTAATTGGCTCTTTTATCAGTCAAACCTGTATGGATTGGCAATTGATCAGAAAGGGTCAGCCATGACTGTGCATGTACTTAAATGCTGGAACCACCAGTTAAAGTCACTGTTGCATAGTAAGAAGCTGAAACCATGAGGACAAATGATCTTCAGAGTCAGAAGGCAAAAGAAAGAGGAGAAGTTTTTCAGGATGTTCAAGTTCAGAACAAAGGCATTATGGAGTATATAAATTTTAAATACATTGCTTTTTGCCTCAAGACTTAAAGCTTTTTTTTCCAGATGAAATGAAATCTTGTCTGAAACTGTCTTTGTTACATCAAAGAACTGCATAGAAAGCTAAAAGAGATGGAAGAAGCATAAAAGGGCATAGTTTAAAATGATTAGTGACAAATTTCATACTGCAGAGGTAGAGGTAAATTTTTTTGAGTTTTGTTTTTTTTTTTCCAAAAAGAATAAATTTGTTCTATTTATCTCCTTCTAAACTGTTTTGGTAGAAGTTATAAAAAATATATACTAGCCAGTGATTTACATTAATTTGAGGATGCTAACCAGTAAAAGTTCTAGAGGACATATTGTTTTAGAGTTAAATTAATTAGGTAAATGAATTGAAAGGATACAGTGGATGTAAAACTGCCAAAAATCTGGGAGAAAAACTTCTTTACAGAGTTCTTGGTTATATATTTTTATTCTTCGTGAGTGCTATTTCTGATGTAATGGCACACAGAGGACCCCATTAATTTAGGATTGCTTTGTAACAAATGATGGTAAGGTTACAGAAAAGAAAGTTGCAGCCACTACTGGTACTAGCTTGTGCTCCAGTTAAATCCATTTATTCCTTGCCATTGACCACAGAAGGCCTAGTTTGGAAGAGAATGTGAAGTCCTGTATACGGAAAGGAACAAGATAGATTATGTTGAAAAAATAGGTGCAAAGAGAGATAACAGAGAGGAACAGGTTCCTGATCAGATGGGAAGCAGGAAGGTGGAGGCTCAGTCATCACCTCCAAAGCACTGGAAAAGACTGGATTACAAGTAATCACAAGAAGTGTGAAGCTTGCGGATGGTGATTCTGTAGCACGTTGCAGTTGTCTCTGTGAAGTTACTTGTGTTGGAGATTCCAAACCTTTAACTTGGTGCTAACTTATCTATAGAAAAGACCTTCAGATAATTGATATGTATTCCCTATGTAACACCTAAAAGGGAAGATATTCTGAAAAAATACTTGCCTAAGCAGTCAAGTGTCACTGTTTTCTCTGCCATAATTTATGGAGTATGTTGTTTGTTTATATACTCTGTGACCTGCACAACATAGGAGTGTCTAGTTGTGAAAGATGTCAGATTTTACCTTGGACTCTTACGCACCCGCCCTTTATCATAGAATCATAGAATTGTGAAGGTTGGAAGGGACCTTAAAGATTATCAGGTTCCAACCTCCCTGCTATGAGCAGGGACCCCTCACACTAGACCAGGCTGCACAAAGCCTCACCCAACCTGGCCTTAAACACCTCGAGGGAGGGGGCTTCCACAACCTTCCTAGTCAACCTATTCCAGCACCTTACTACTCTCATGGTGAAGAATTTCTTCCTCATGTCTAACCTAAATCTCCCCTCTTTCAGTTTAAAACCATTACCCCTTGTCCTATCACTGCCCTCTCTGGTGAAAAGCCCTTCCCCAGCTTTCCTGTAGCCCCTTCAAGTACTGGAAGGCTGCTAAAAGGTTTCCCTGGAGCCTGCTCTTCTCAAGGCTGAACAGCCCCAACTCTCTCAGCCTGTCTTCATAGCAGAGGTGCTCCAGCCCTTTGATCATCTTTGTGCCCCTTCTCTGGACCTTTTCTAACAGGTCCATATCTTTCTTGTGCTGAGGGCTCCAGAGCTGTATGCAGTACTCCAGCTGTGGTCTCATCAGAGCAGAGTAGAGGGGCAGAATCACCTCCCTGGCCCTACTGGCCACACTTCTTTTGATGCAGCCCAGGATGTGGTTGGCTCTCTGGGCTGCAAGCGCACACTTGGCCGCTCATGTCAAGCTTCTCATCTACTACCACCCCCAAGTCCTTTTTCTTGGGACTGCTCTCTAGCTATTCTCCTCCCAGCCTGTATTTGTGCGTGGGGTTGTGCCCCCCAGGTGCAGGACCTTGCACTTGGCCTTGTTGAACTTCATGAGGTTGGCATTGGCCCACCTTTCCAACCTGTCAAGGTCCCTCTGGATGGCGTCCCTTCCTTTTAGAGTGTCAACCACACCACACAGCTTGGTATCATCAGCAAACTTGCTGAGGATACACTCAATCCCACTGTCCATGTCTCCAACAAAGATGTTGAACAGCACTGGTCCCAGTACTGACCCCTGAGGAACACCACTTGTGACTTGCCTCCACTTGAACACTGAGCCGTTGGCCACAACTCTCTGGGTGTGGCCATCCAGCTAATTACTTATCCACCAAGTGGTCCATCTGTCAAATCCATGTCTTGTCAGTTTGGAGACCAGGATGTCGTGTGGGACAGTGTCAAATGCCTTGCATAAATCCAGGTAGATGATGTCAGTTGCTCTGCCACCATCCACCATCTCTGTAGCCTTGTTGTAGAAAGCCACCAGATTGGTCAGGCACAACTTGCCCTTAGTGAAGCCATGTTAGCTGTCACCACCAGTCATCTCCTTATTTTCCATGTGCCGTAGCAGATTTTCCAGAAGGAACAATTTTCCTGCTGGTCCATTGTTGTGTTCAGGATGCTGCATGCCTCTGTCTACATGCTTGGGCTAGTTCTCAGCAGCAAAAATTGAGCCTACATACTTGTAGCTGTTGATGTTTGTTCAATATCAAAAGAGGATAATGTCCTGCAGCCAGAGGATTTCAGCCACTGCTAGTTTAGGTAGCAACACCTCTGAGGCTGGATATTGAACCACGACAGAGAATCACTGATCTAATTATGCAAATACAAACCACATCATACAGCTTATATTCACATCTGAAAACATCTGCTCATACAAGTTGATCACTGAAGCCAACAGGCCTCCTTAGATGAATGAATGTTCCATAAAGAAAGCAAACTCATGCCAGAATTATTTAGGAAGAAAAACCGAATCTGAATATGCTAGAATTTTCCCTATGAGACAAGTCTGGTCTTCCATGATGCTCAGTATAACATTAGAGTCACACCATAAAACTTGTTTTGAGAGAATTTCCTTTACTTTAAAGTTCAGGTACTTCTGAGACATTAGCTGTCTTTTGTATTTATCTCCCCTCCCCCCCCCCCCCCCTTTTTTTCCCTCCAGCTATTTTTTTTTTTTCTTTCTTTTAAAAATTTTATTCCCTATGAATTTAGACTAATATCCAATAGAATTCTTTTTTTCCCTAAATCTTCTGTTTCTTTTAAACTTTTCTTCTCTTACATTCTCTTCTGTTGCTTCTGGTACAAAAATGGAATTTAAAAAATGAGAAAAATAAATGAAAGGTCATTTAGGAAAAAAAAAAAGATCTTCTGGCATAATTCTGTTTTATTCATTGAAAAGAATATTTTAAAAATCCAAATTGTTAAACATTTGCATAGTACCTCTGTAACTTCAGAGTAATACAATCTCCAATTTCGATGATGAACAGGAAATGTTTTAAACAAAATCATTGCAAACAAGGCAATGCAGGTGGGATGGGGAGTGTTAACGGAAAGTTCTTAATTAAAAATTGTGACCATATCTTTTCTAGAGGAAGTTTAAGGAGAGAGCAGGATAGCGTAGGGAGGGGGAAAGAGCTCTTCTACATCTCTCATGAATGACCTAGCTAATTAAAGAGTGTCAGTGGCAAGCTGTGTAAATTGTCTGTTCCAGTTCTTTTTGTCCAGAAAGATGATTTCAAGGGGATATAAGGATAGGATTGCAAAAGTGCTTGTGTGGAAAACTGGGATTTGTTCTAATGAAACAATAATTGTCTAACCTCTGCAGTATTGAACTGATTGTCATTTTCATTAGTTCCACTTTCTTCTTTTATTCCCTTCTCCCAGTCTGTTCAGCAGATCTTTCGGTGAGCTCTATTGTTTGTTTTGGGTGGCTGTTTTGGGTGGCAAAGAGAAGAGTGAAGTAAGTCTCATTCCTAAAAGGTTGCATCTTCAAACTCTGGCAATGGGAAGCGCAGAGGTGCCCACTTTTCTGCTCACTTTCGTAAATTGCAGCCAGCTGGGGCTCAGCCAAACTCCCCACATCATAAAGGAATGACTCAGGGTTCCTTTAAATTGACCCTTAGTGTGACTCCCTACTCATAAAACTGGAGAGTCACAGAAGGCAATGATACTTCAGCCATGTCTTTTTTCTTCTGATTGCCTCCTTCCCTTTGCCCCTGCACCCTTTCCTTTTGGGGCTAGGCAGTTGACTCAGAGTTGTAGCTATGCTTTTTCCATGGTCCAGATGTAGGACAACTCTGTCAGTTCTTAGGTTGCTTTCTGTCTTCTGAAAACAGGGCCAGAAGATCAACATTTCTATTTTAGTTGTCTAAAAGAACACGGATGTTTTTGCCTACTTGGGAAGTGCCAGATGAGAAGGGGAGAACTGTGCAACAGCTTGAAATGGCCAATTGATTGAGTATAAGCTGGCAGTTAACCTCATTGTAGAGGTCTCACTCCAGGTCTTTCCAAAACCTTAGCATGAGGTCCAAGTGGTAGTTAGGATCTCTTGGAAGATATCTGTGGTGAAGCAGGTTTCACACTGGAAAACTACAGTTTGATTGTACTTCTGGAAAACAGAAGAATATATGAAAATAGGAAAAATCAGCTGCTGTGTAATTTAGCAGCAGATCATTATTTAAAATTATTACCTACTATCACATAAACCTATTTTGAACCAATTTCAATTGTACATAAAAAAGACACAATTTAGACAGAGTATGCAATTTTTATATAATCATGATTGTTTGGGTTTTTTCCATTTCATGTATCTGAACTAGACTGTTCAATGCTCTAATTAGAGTCAGCATTCTTTATGTGATAAATTAGGTTCTTCTTTTGAAGGAATTCTACAATAAAATGATTGTAGAATTCAATAAATAAATTTCAATAAAATTGAAATTCCTAGTGAAAACATACAGAAGACGTTTGAAAAATCACACCATGAATTTTGGCTTTTGACCCATTTTCCAGGTATATGCAAGTATTAGGAATTTGATTAGTTTTTATGTTACATTGCTTCTATGGTTTTATTTTGGTTTTGGTTTTTATTTTGTTTGTTTGGGTTCTTTTGTTTGTTTTGGTTTTGGGGGGGCAGGGTTGTGGTTTTTTATTATTTATTTTGTTTGTTTCATTTGTTTGTTTGGTTGTTTGTTTGTTTGGGGTTTTTTTAGTAATTTTATTCTGTACTTTTTGCACTTGAAGCATCTAGATTATGGAAGTTAGCCTGCTGATCATAAAGCACTTTACTCGAGTGGCAAAGTTTTTTTTGAGCTACTTTGCACAGCTGAGGAAGCTTTGAAATTCCTCTGTTTGCAATGAACTTTATGAGCCTCCAGCAAAGTTCTGTCACCCTATTACTTATTGGTTATGTTTCCAGATTAAAAAAAAAAAAAAAAAAAAAAAAAAAAAAATTAAGGAGGGAAAAATTAAGCGTCTCATAAGATCTCGCTGAGGTTGAAATGCAGAGGGAATCAAATCACTATTCTTTTTCTCTCTTTAGCTGAGGATAAAACCAGAGATGCTCTTTCTTAAATATAACGACCATAAAAGTGCTTTTGCTTTTTTTGCTCATTTCCATTACAGTTAAAGATAACTCCTATTAACTCAAATTTGGGAGTTTGCTGTGTAGTTTGGAAATAGATCTGAAATTGAATATTAAAAATCTTAAATTATGTATCTGAATTCTTAAAACACTTTGCAGAATTAAAGAATTTTTCCTCCATATAGCTAATGCTGTGTTCTAGTGTGACTTTTCCCTACTTTTTCCTAGTAAAGTGCTTCTCATTCTGTAACATCCATGCAGTTATCTTTGGGCTAGTTAACTGACTGTCTAAGGAGAAATAAGTTTCTCTGTAAAGACAGAAAGGGAGAGAAAAGGGAAGTTGAGCCTCTGGTGCCCCCATAAAACAGTATTGTTGTACGCTACCCTCTTTCCTACAACAAAGGTGACGAGAAGAGTCTATATCCCATAGTGATTCCTGACATTTGATAGTTTTTCCTCACTGTGCTTTTCTTTCTAAACGTTTATTTTTGTGTCTGCTTTTACTTACAAATGGACATACGCAATATGTGTATGAAATATTAGCACATGCATGTTCATGCATACATGCTGGATTTTTGTCTTTTTTTCTTTGGATCTGTATGGAGGTCTTATTTATTCTTCCGACGAAGAAACACTATGCTCTTAGATTAGTTCTAGGTTAGTAAAATAAGAGTGAACAGGAATTCATGTATTTAATGTCAAGGTGGGATACATCTAGTATTGAATTAAATTAATTCTTACTATTTGTTTACTGACATCTTTACTTTTATGATTTTTACAAATACGTACTGATTCAGATTCCCAATAGGCTTCTGAAGTGACTGAGGATTTTTATTCCATTTTACAGATGGATAGGAAGACAGGCATTTGTTAGCAAGGGAACGTAAAAGAGATTTTTATATTCAACCTTGTGCTGAAAAGTATAATATACATGTCAAAAAGCTTTTCAGCCTCTCTCCTTGTCCCTCAGCTTAGACTGGAGGATCACTTCTCCATAAAAGGTGTCACTGTGGTTTAATGTGATGACCACTGTGTACATGGAAAATACAGGAATTCAGGTTACTGGTTTTAGATTTTAGATTATCTAAACAGCTCTACTAGAATACATAGAAAGAAAAGAAGGTGAATGAGTGAAGAGATGGCATTATATTAGGAAAGAATACTGCTCTTTTCTCTATTTTTCCTTCCACCAGAGTGAGTGGCCTTACATACTAAGAAGCTTGTTTGAGGGGGCTATTCATAAGAAATTGATAGTCCTGACAAAAAATTCAACAGGATGTTCCTGATGATTTGACTCTGAATTAAGCAGCTGTAAATTTTCTGTGATGAAGATTTAGCCTTTTCAGTCTAGGTTTTAAAAATGAACAAAGTAGAGGAAGTTTTCCCAGCCTCTTTACTTTTTGTCAAAAGATTGAACAAAATCCTTATTATAGGGAATAAGTATCACCAAGGTGTTTCCTTTACCTCAACATATGGTGAATTGTGTGTGCAGAATGGAGTAAATAGTGTGACATGTCTTGTGACATAGAAGGGAAAATACAGTCAGCCTGGCTTGGGTTTAAATAAAACGTGATGGTGTTACTAAGATTTCTAATCAATTAGGCCACCCGATTTTGAACAAGAAGACAGTAGCCAAGGTCTTTTCAGTCAAAATACTTGGGAATAGATCATCCATTGTTGTATATTGACACATTTCCATCAATTCCGATGGATTTGTGTGTTCTTCAGCATTATCTGAGGAAATGAAACAAAAAGTTAATTCATATAAGTGGTTTATTAATGAAAAGTATTTAGAATAGGACATTAGCTATTGAGTAGCTACTTAATAATGCTGTACAAACATTTATAAGTGGATGGGTCAGGTATAAAAAATTGTAATATTTTTACCCCATTCATCAGATAAGGCAACTGTATGTTTTACACAGATTATTTCCATGGGTGAATAGGCTTGTCTGAATTGCTTTTTATTCACCTTAAATATTAAATATTTTGCTGCAGTGAATGACACCTGGATCGTATTTCTGTCCATTGAAATGC
Organism: Hemiprocne comata; assembly: GCA_020745705.1. Lineage (NCBI taxonomy): Eukaryota > Metazoa > Chordata > Aves > Apodiformes > Apodidae > Hemiprocne > Hemiprocne comata. The sequence goes on along the minus strand of CM036588.1, from coordinate 53,939,757 downwards.
TGTTTTTAGTGGGGGACCAATCCATAAGAACAGCTAGGGATTTTTTGCCACTGTTAAGTGGAATGGAGGTGTCCCCTTTCTTATTTTGTCATAGCTTATCTCTGTTAGAGCACGGGCCAAAAAAACATCAGGATTATTCATCCCAAAGTGACTAACATTCCCATCACCCACTTACTGGACAGCACAGTAACCTCTGGGTTCATACGCAAGGTAGGCTGATTACTGCCCATATGTCCTGTTGAAGCTCTGCTACTGTGGAAAACAAAAGAAAAAAATCTTATTTCCTGTCAGAGAAAACAGAGCAGGTACTGTTGTAACCCAGAGCTAAAAAAACTTTTCTGGTCAAGGTGAGGCAGTGTACACATCACCAGCAGAGGGATCAGAGTTCTGGGCATTTGTGGATCTGGACGTCTGTTGTTCATCAGAGCTGATACTCAGCATGGACATCAGAATGTGATCCTACTGCTACTTTCTAATACAGCTTAATTTATTGATACTGCAGCTGTTGAACTAGACTGTAACATGAAGTGACAGCCATAGCATTGCAGGTGGCAATTTTGAGAAGTGATAAGAATTCTTGTTTACTCTGTAAATGTGATAGTTCAGATTTCTCAGCCTCATGTATTACATAAAAAGAATACTATAGTGTTTTGCTGCTATTTTCCTAAAAATAATAGTTTTCTTTTCAGAACTAATTATTTTTATTCTGCTCTTTGCCATTGTGCAGGTTACCCCTCTGAGAGTTTTGCATGTTGATCAATTGCAGGATTTTGTTATATAGGAAAAAAACACTCCATACTGTTAATGATGACAGATACAATTAAGTTAATTCTCTGCCACCTCCTTTGATGTACACAGATTTTTTCCCATTAATATTGATAGACTTTAGAGTCACAAGCACATGTTGGGAGGGGAGCAAGCCCCTGAATGCTGTATTTTGCTCTTTGTGGAGCTGACTATATCACTTTATATCTAAATGTAAGGAAAGCTGCTGACGGTTTTGATATATTAAATTATAACTGAGAACTAATTCAAGGATCAAAGATGCTCTTTGGGAGAGATCACTTTACTGGTAGGAAAAATCATTACCTTTTTTCCCAGTCTCATATATTTGTACTGTACATCTTGGAAGTATCATTCCCTACAGTTTCTGAATCTTGATGTTTAATTTAACACAAAGGTCTTTGAGCAGTACAATGGCAAGAGGGGCTTCTGCTAGGAAAACCTCATAGAACGAAATTGAAATGTACATGTTTTTTCTCATTTATCAAAGAAGTGCAAAAATCTAAACTGACATTTTATATTACATGAATTATGAACTGTGTACGTTGTACCTAAGGGAACAACAACTAAATTAGACTTTTGTTAAAAAGAGAGAGAGAGGAAAAAATAGGCTTTTAATAAAATATATAGTCATTTTAGGTATTTTGTCTGAGCCTGACATATGCTGTCCTTTGCAGAAGAAAACTAGAGAGTATAGGCTCTTCAAAGGCTTTATGCTTTGAGTAGTGAATTGAGAAGAAGGGTAAGATAATACACAAACCAGAACTTCTACTTAATAAGTATTATTGCTTTGATATTTTTGTTTTCAGCCTCGTCCAACTCAGGTGAACAGGAAACATAATATGCTTTTTAATAGCTTGAAAAGTGAAGCAAAGCAGTAAATAATTATTTTTTTTTTGTAACTTCCATTTGTGAGAGTATGGTTGCTACTGAAAAAGACTTCCAGGGGGCAAAATTTTAGAAGACAGTTGACTGAAGCATAAGAGGTAAATTTTCAAAGAATCGTATCCTCCATATTTTAAGGGCATGACTTTCACTGTCTTTAGGTGAACAGCACTTCTTGCAAGAAAAGAAAAGACTCCCAGTTTGTAAAGTTAGAGTTTGTAATGTTTATGAGATTTTGTACATTCCAAATTACTACATTTCCTTCAAGACTTTCAGTAGGAATATATTTCTTTCAGTGCATAGAAGACTCTTTGATAGTGTGGTGATAAGCACCTACACCTTAGAGACAATGGGAAATGAGAAGATAAAATTCCATGGTTTCTGTGACAACACATTCCCTAGTGCACTCCTATGGTATTTTTTGATATACAAACAAAATACCCAAGAACTAGTTGCTTTTCTCATATGCCATATACATATATTTCATAAAGATGTATTTCAGAAGATTAGGTAAGTTAGAATATACAAAAGCTTTCAGAAACTCTGCAAGCTCCTTGCAGAAAACAATGGTGTAAGAACAGTAATTGTGGGATTATCACATCATGAGCACATCACAAAATCTGAAATACAATGAGAACAGCTCTAGTTTTGTTTTATATGAGCACCATCAGGAGACTAGAACCAAAACCAAAGCTTTAACGATATGTATTAATGATGGCACACCCTCAGGTGAGATATCCAAATGTACTCACACCCAAAGAGGCAGTGCCTTGATCTTTGCAACCTTGCAATTCCCAGTAATAATAAAGTCATCTGATCCTGTAATGTGTGAGTCTGCTCACACACACATTGTATAAACAATTGGTATTTTTAGTTAAAAGTAAGGTGATTGTTTTTTCTCACTTTTAACTAAGATTTTATTTTTATTATTCAACAATACTGATTTTCTTTTTCTAAATGTTCTTTCTATTTACAAATCAAAGTACTATTTAGTATTAGTTTCAAAAAAACATGTAAATGCCACTGAAGGTGTGGCAGTGTAAATGCACAGTCCTCTATTACAGAAAGTGAAGAAGAGGTGGCAGCTTGAAAAGGGTGCAGTGGTTTGGCAGAGCCACAGCAGAGAGGTAGTCCTCTCCAGGCATGCTGGAGAGCCTGGCTTTCTGCCCATGCTGTGTGTGGAGGAGCTGAGAGGGAAGGGGACAACAACTGTAGGTGGGAAGAATCTCTTTCTCAACACCTGCCTCCCATTTTCCCTATAGGCAATGACAATAGACGAGGTTTTTTTGTGTTTACCACATATGGCATAAAGAAGTTAATTATCAGCAGTTAACCAAATCCAGCTCTGTGTTGCCTGGGTTATTAGGAGCAGGAACTTATAGGAAACCTCTTTTCCTCCTCTTTCTGCAAATAAGGAAAAACTTTGAGGGGGGAAATGTCTGTTATGGCTTCTGTTGTTCCATGGCTGAAAGGTAGTCCAGTGACCTGGAATCTCACAGATACCTGTAGGACTCTCAAGATATAGTAAGACTGCACCACCCACTGTGCATAGTAGCCCCCTAACATCGGCTAATCTGTCATCTTGTAAGATCCTTTTTCTATTTATGGACACTTTTAAGCTTAGATTCCATCAGAAACTGTAGTATTTCACACCATTCTCTAAGTACTGCAGGGAAATTTATGGATTTAAAATAACTACAAGTAATCTTATTGAAGATCTAATTTATTTGCAAACCTGCATTGTTCTCCAGTCTGTATATATAGGCATTTATAAACGGATGCTTCTGTCAAAATGCACATCAACTGATAACACTTCAGTTTTCTGCCAGCAGGGTGAACTGTTCTGTGAGTAACAGTCCACTGGCACATTCATTCTGCAGGTGTGCACATCATACTGGCATTTGAACCAGGAGACTTCTTATTTAATGAGAACATTCAGCTTTTTTATACGATCTCACTTTCTCTAACCTTCAGCTGGTTGCTATATTTTCTTAGTTCCCTTGCCTCATTGAGTGGAGATACTGCAACAATCATTTGCAGAAACCACATCCACTCATTCAAGTACAATGCTGCATTCTGGTTTTGAACACCTTATGTTATGCTTTTGCTTGCAGTCATAGAATAAAAGAATATAAACAATTAATTTTAAAAAACTTATGCTTCAGGCATATGCTTCTTGTAACATCACAACCTCTGTGCCTTTTCCTTTTTTTTTCGTGCCTTCATCTTATTAGGCTTCCCTTCTTTGAATTAGGAGGCTGAAAAAAGAGTTCATCAGGAAATAATCTCATGCATCTTCTTTCCTCAAAACTGTAAGTTGTCTCATTTCTAGTACAAAAAATTGTTTAGTCTGATGGACATTTGAAATCTTTCTTGCAGCAGTTTAATCCCATTATGGCATGTCCTGTTTCTCAGGACACAGAGATTCTCTTTGTCTTTGCAAAACTTCCATGAAGTTGAAGATTCCTATATGTCTATCCCTTTGCTCTTCTATTATTCTTTTAAGCTACTTAGGTTTAAACTTTCTTTCTTGGTCTTTTCCCAACCATCAGCGATACAATTTGCTTTCTTTTGTTGCTTTTGGGAATCCCCTATTTCCAGAGCTATCTAAGAACTGTTTAGTTTCAAACATGAAGTAAAAAGCTTAAAAGCCAGCTTACAGTTCTTTGAAATGGTACAATCAACATTAAGAATTTTCAATTTAGCTGAGTAGCTCCTCACAAGCAGCCTGCGAGACTCTCACCAGAGAACTTTCCATCAATGTGGAAGCTAGCATTACTGCCTCTGGTCATAACTCTCTGCTTGCAGGTATCAGTTGTTCTGAAATTCATCTCTGAAGCTGCTTCATGCAGGAAGCTGAAACTGTTGCATGGAGAAAGACAGGATCTTGTTCCCTCTGCTCTTGCCACATCTGTTTCCCTAAGTAAAAAGAGGCAAATCTGAAAGCCACTTCCTAGAGATTTTTCATTTTCCAGTAACCAGAGTCACAATTAACCCTTGGGAGATGTTTGTTTAATTGAAATTTCTGCTTGATTTTGTAATATCAATCTTTATGTTTTTTTCCTCATAGTATTTTTTTAAAAATTAGTTTTGTGATATGACAGTTACTGGCTAGGCATCCTTTTAAACAGTCTGATGAATAATAGCTTTACTAGGCAGTCATAAATTCCATCCAGTGCCTTTATTTATTACAGGTATTAAAATAATTGATCATTCAGCTAATTGCTTATTGGCATTATTTTGTAGCTTTTAGAGTTTAGCAAAGTTCTTGCTAAGTAACATGGATAAACTTCTATCTAGCATGAGACAGGTTACTTCTTATAGAAAGGTAAAGGTGACAAATCTGTAAGACATTTTTATAAGGTTGATCTCAGTAAAATATAACACTCAGGAAAGGGGCATCTTACACGTATTTTAAGTTGAGACCCATATCTGATTTGCAGATGTTGAGGTTGTACATGAAGGAAAGTTCATTAAAAGGAGGGGGAGGTCTGATTTTATTTTTTGCTAGAGCAGTATTAATGAGGAACAAGTAAACCTGCTTTGTGTTTTCCAAAGACAACTGTCCATACTTCAGGTCTGCAGGTCATGGAGTAAAGCCTGGAGCTGATCATGGAGTTGGATTTTCAGGAGCCTACTAAAATTGTACTTTGTAGCTTGTAATTCCAAATAGTGCAAGCAGAGAAAAATTTGCAGTTAGAGCTTCCCCACTCAATCCAAATAAAGGTAGATTTTTTTAAACTTATTATTTTCATTTTTCCAAGTGATATTGTGCTTTACAAGTAACATTAAAGATTAGTGCTAGAAGTGAAAATATTTACAAAGCCACTCCTTTTCATATGAAAGCACTATTATAGCAGAGATCAGATGTATTAAATAGGAGATCACTGAGAGACAAGAAGATATTTCTGTACCCTGTTTATATTATACTTCCAAAAATAAAATTTCACAAATGTGAGGTGTGAACAAGCAAGAAGTCCACCATGGACCTTTTCACATTTTATGTTCCAGAGTGCCTGGATGTGTGTTGAATAAGGGGTGTGTTGTCCCTGGTATACATATTATTAGATGGCAATACATCTGTAACTGAAAACATATATAATTGAAATTATAAAATTAAAAAAGAAAATCCAATAATACTCTGGGCATTCTTTAGGCACTGAGTAGGTGGAAAACAACATGGTTGAACAAATATATTAAATGAAAAATCAAGAACAACTGTGTGTATTTGCTTTACACTGAGTAGGAAAGATAACTGGGAAAAGAGGGTTTAAAACCAAACCAGAGTAAACTTCAATGAACCTGTGAAGATAAGAAACAACCAAAAAAAAAAAAAAAGCAATCTTTTGCTTTGCCAGTAGATAAAGGTTTATAACGAGCATGCCCTTCTAGTGATGACATATGGCCCAGCATCACAGCCTGTCTTTCAGTTAAATGAAACAAAAACACATGGCCATGTTGAGAATTATGGAGAGTGCAGTGACTGGAATTATTTGGGCTGTGCAAACAAGTAGATAACAGGCATACCTGCAAAAATCGGGAGAAACAAATGTCAATGTACAGAACATATTGCCATAAAAAGTGTTGTAATGAGATGATCTCAATGTGGGCACCTAAAATAGAAAATGAATCAGGAGTATCTAAACAACCACTGCAATGAGATAAAGAAATGGGATTTGTGCATTGAACCTGGAAAAGAGTGAGAGCAGGCATGACTGAGCGAGACATTTATCTAAAGGCAGTCTGACTGAAACTTTTCCTTGCTGTTATGGCACAAGCTGTGGAGAGTCTGTTTTCTCTGTAGTGAACGACCCACAGTTATCTTTTGCATACACATGTATGAAAAATATTTTGTTAAGATGCAAATGCATCATCCATGCAAAATATTTTACACATGCAGATGTGGCAAATTGTAGAGTTACATTTACATGGCTCCAAGCTCTTCTATCTGCCCATATGCAGATACTATGGATACAGCAGGGCCAATATATCTGATCACTGTTAAAAGTGGTGTCACTTCACTTCAAAGTTGGTCTAAGTTTACACCAATTTGATACCAAATAGAGCTCTACTGATTTTTCTTTCTCTTATTAATTATTAGTAGCATAGACATTTTATAACTAAATAATAATTTCCTGTCCTAATGATAGTTCACTTTTAATAATTGTACTGAAATTCTTCTAGTTTCTGAAAATTTGAAGTTCATATATATCCCTGTAATAAATATAATATAATGTCTCAGAAAAACAGGCTTTCAACATGGAGTAAACATTTCAGTACAATCATTTAACACCATGCTTCCTGTCCTAAAATAAATACTTACAAAGCTGACTGCTACTACTTATGTACTTATGTTGCTTAAGAAGGAAACTGAGGCAAGAAGTTGAAACACTTTTCACAGACTCCTTAGCACATCAGTGGCTGAGCAGGGATAAGATCTTTCTTGACTCATCTGCATGTACCTGAGTATCTGGAATAAAATACATCAGTGTCAGCTTGAAACAGTCTTCATTTTATTATTTTGGGGGCTTTTTTAATAATTCTTTGATTAAAATTGACATCTGATTGAATATTTTATTCTCTTCATGTACAAAGAGTGACTTTCTGCCCTGCTAAGGGAGGATTTACTGGGCTAGATGTTGATTCAGTAGGTTGCAAGTGGAGTGGTTGCCCCCCGAGGGTCATATTGAAGCTTGAGGGAAGCTTTTTGAGCAACATTGCATCTTAAAGACAATATATCAAGCTGATAGATACATGGCTCTTCTGTTGAGAAATTCACAGTAGAATTATTGCTGGTTGCCAGTTATTACTTGGGTAGTAAGGAGTCTCTCAGGAATAGGGATTGGATGAAAAGGGTTAAGCTGAGGGAAATGTTACACTGAAGACCTTGGTGATGAGGAGTGTCTGAAATAGTCAAAGGATGTTTTGTGTGCAATTTAAAATTACTGGGTTTTGGGGGAAGTGCTCTGTAGTTTTAATGATCAAAGTGTGATTAGTTTAACAGAGCACCTTTCTCGTTACAACTCATCAGAGACTCAACAATTTCTTTGCCGCACCCTCCTGCCTCCCTGCCCCATTCCTTTGGAAGTGCAGAACTGGGGACACTGTAGTGCGTAGCTGAGGACGTTCTCTGAGAGCTACAGGAAGTCTTTTGGATGGGATAAATTTGCTGGATATTCTAATGTGTTGGTTTTAAAGGCCTGGGCTACACTTGTTCGACAGGTCAGTCGACTTTCACAGAAGAGATTTGTCCGCGTTTTCTACTCTTTCCTTTTGTTGGTAGAAGAGATTTGAACATTTAGCTGAGATTACTTACGCCGTTAAAATAACATCCTCACTGTGAGTTGTTATTTACATTTAGACAGCTACCTCTTTGTTTTTTGATGAACATTCCTGTATCGCTATAATAACCACCACTACACATACATAAAGCTTAATCGGAGCTTTTACTTTGTAGATCTCAAAGAGCTTTATAAAGAAGGATAAGTATTATTATCTCCATTTAACAGATTGAGAAATGAAAGACAAAGGTGAATAGATGTGTCCTGACAGAACTGAAAATAAATTTAACGCTTTTCCCTCCTCAGTGAGTTGCTCACACTGTCTCCTCAATAAAAATGTGACCTCTGGCTTCCTGGCGAAATTACAGCTCAGCTAATTAGGTTCATTTTTAGATGTAGCTTTTTTTGCTGTGTAGAATTTCTGTACACATGTAAACAACTGGTGCATTTAAAGCTACAGACAGTTTAGTTTTGAATGAGGTAGTACCCTGCTTTGAAGGGATATTGAGTTGTTCTATTAGTGTCAGCTTGAGAAAACACTTTAAAACTTTCTAATATAAGTTTTTTATGTTAATTGGGCCATCTTTCTCATGCTGAAAGTTTGCTGAGTTTGCCTGCTAACAACTCCAGGAATCGCTTTGTAAAGGGATGCCAAAATAATTCATGATTATCTGTGAGTACAGTACTTTACATCCATAAGATTTAAAACCCTCTTATTGCACAACTTAATTCCAGCATTAGTTATGTTGCTGCTAAACAGAACAATGTAAGTGAGGTAAACATATGTTCTCCATTTTATTCTAAGATTGAAATTTAATTCACAGAGGCATTCCACGTGCAGTTGTTGGATTTTGATGGCTCAGCTGGAGGGATTTGGGGGGCTGTTAAATCAGTCACCTTCTCTCTGAGTTTAGGTACACGCAAGCTCTTGATTGGCCTTGAAGGTGTTGACAAGAAATTTGCAGACCATGAATTACCTTAGTCTCAGACATCTCCTGGATTTAAAACCAGGAAGAATTCAGTTTTACTTGGGATTTACTGGAGCCTTGTTGCCTACGTCTAGATAGCAGCTGCAGGAGGGAGCATCCAAAGGCAACCAGGCTAGCTCAAACCCCAAAATGTCTAGGTTGTCTTTTTCACAGCAATAGAGAGAAGGGGAAAAGAGTGAGGAAAGCTAGAGATCCTGTTCCACTTAATTTTGACCTGAAAAAACCAGCAGTGTTACAGGGCTAGGGGCCATTTCTCAGATATAAAATACCTAGTAATAACTCAGGTACCCCAGCTGCCAGCTTTTAGTAAAAATTTCTTATGAGAAATGGCAGACCTTGAACTTAAGGGAAAGGGAACAAGCCTCTGGAGGAAGCCATGTCTTGTGCCTTTCTATATAATACAAGTTGGAGCTGGAGCTGAAAAATTTTGAAGTTCCCCAGTCATAAGTATGTATAATCAGAATAAAATTGCCAGATGCTAGTTCACATATCTCTGTATATAAATGTCAGTATAAATAAAACCTATCATATATGACTGATTACTTTTTTTTTTTTTTTCTGAGCCAATGCCATCCTTTCATCTGTTTCAGGGAGAGAATGATTCAGACAGTGTATCACAAAGTCTGTTACTTTCCTCTTACTAACCACCTCATATAGAGGTGGTAAACAAAAATCATAAAACTTCATGTAAAATACTGTTGATTCATCTTACAACTTATGCCCTGAGACTTAGAACTGCACCTTAAGTTACAGATCTGTGAGACCTTTTTTTTTATTTTTTTCCAGTAGAGAGAAGGAAGGAAATAACAGCAACAAAAAAAATCTGTTAGACCAAAGGAAGAAGCAAATGGTAACTACTGGACCATGAAAAGCAAATCTATTATACAAGAATTTAAATTACAAAGGCAGTAACTTTCCTGTGTTTTAACTCTCTGGAAAAGAGCTACAGAGCTAGAGCTACAGACGTGCATTATATATAAAAGTTGCAGATATGTTTATACACAGAAAGTTTCTTCGACAGATTGTTTTCTTCTTAAAGAAAAAATAAAGCCATAAACTCATGCGTGCAAACTAGCACAGTTCTTTTTACTGCATGCAGTGAAATTTGAAGCAGTTAAAGGTCATTGCTGGTATTGTTACTTTCAGATTTTGATCCACAGATCCTGGACTTCATAAAAATTAATTTCCTTAACAAAACAGTGGGCTAGAGACTGAGACTTCAATGAATCTAGTTTGACTTCTACCTAAAGACCTTTTATCCTTTCAAATTTCAGCTGTTTTCTTTTAAAATTACTCTTTATAAGAGTGAAAAAGTATCTGAATGATAAAAAGCCAGGTCAATTTTACTCTTACTGAGTAATGTTTCTGTAAACATTTCTTTAACTTCTCAGGGTGGCAGAGCTGGGCACAAGGAGAAGTAGATAATCTTTGAACAGGTGGTAGGGAATATGTTGCTTCTGAATTACTTCTGGTGTTTGGAGGTTTGCTTTTAGCAAAGTGATATTCATGTAACTGCATTGGAAAGAAGAAATAAAGAAATAGCATTGTTCAGTAGTGAAAATGTTAAACTAAATGGACCATGTTAACATTGCTGTTGATCCTGAGGAACAGTTTTTCCAGTATATGGAGCATTTTGTTTCCACCCGGCATATGTTCTCCATGGTTTTCTCTGCTCTAATTCATCCATGTTTTTCAACAGCTCCAGATGGCATGATGCCTCCAAGGCTTTCATCTGCCACTCCAACCAGTCTTCAGGTTGTCTGGTCTACACCAGTTCGCAACAACGCCCCAGGCGCACCCAGCTACCGACTCCAGATGCGGCGGCGGCGTTCTGCTGGTGACATTTTAGAGTACGCAGACCATAGCAAGGCCACCATCAACTGCTGAGCAAGAAAACTCCCATTATCTTGAATATAACTCACCTTTAGGGTGGCTGGTTTTGTTACAAGACATTGAATGTTTTTTAGTCTTTCTTTTATGTGCTGGGATGTTTAATGATGTAACTCATACTGCTTTTTTTTTTTTTTTTTGGTCCCTTTTTTTTCAGTTTGCTTTCCAGCCCTACTGCTTCCTTACAACACAGGGTCGGAGATCTTGAGCCATACACTGAATATGAAATGAGAGTTGTTGCCTCCAATGGTTATGGCAGTGCTTACAGCAACTGGACTTCAATGACTACAGCAGAGGACAGTAAGCAGTCTGATGTTATTTAACTCCCTTTAGCAGAAAATATAAATAACATTTCAGCTGCCATTGTGCATAATTTCTTTGGGCATCTAGTTTTCTGAGTTAAAAAAACAATGATGTATTTCTTTCCTGAATATTAACTTACAATAATAACTCCTAAGGGATCAAGTATGTGTTGTCATAGATTTTCATAAGCCATTTATATTTAAATATATGTTTTGTCAACTAGTATCTTATTTTTTTATGTGATATCCCTCCATGCATATGTGTTCATATATGGTTAGTTTAAGGTTCACTGGTAAGAACAACGTTGTGAGTGGTGTTCCTTTATATTCAAGGACTTGATTCTGATTACAGTCATATCAGAGAAAATAGGTTGAAATTAATAGTCTATGACAGTTGTCTTGTCTTTATGCTGAGAATACGTAAGCTGTACCATAGCTGAACAGAACTTCTCTTTCCCAATGATCTTTGTTAATTCAAAGTGGTGATCTACTGGTCTGGAATTGAGTTTGTCATTGCCAGTCCCATTACTTACCTCATTAGTAGTTCAATATTCTGCAGACTCACTCCACATAACTTGTCCAACAGCCTCTTGATTTAACAAACAGATAACAGCATGTAGGTACAGTCATTCAGTTGACAGGGTAGGATTTTACACCTGATACGATATGTAAGCAGAAACATATGACAGAACTTGAGCTTGTTGTACATAATGCATAAAATACATAATTTTCCACTTTCTTTAAGACACTCCACTATCTGTTTCATCTTACAATGTAGCAGAATATCTAATAACACACTTTTTTTGGGGAAAATCTGTTGTTTTCAAATATATTCTTTGCTTTTCTTTTTAAAAGAAGTAATGGATGACCCCATTACACCAAGTTTTAGATAAATTAATATTTTCTGAAGGTATTTTTCCTCTTATTTCTTGTTTAATAGGCAAGTCAGCCATTCTGAGAAGGAAAAGTCAGGGGATGGAATGGGGGATGTTTCATTACTGGTTTCATTGATATGTTACTTTCTCTGCCTTCACATAAAAGTGCCTTGTGGTCTTACTCCATTTTACACTGATACAAGATCTGCATTTCAGACTGCAAATTTAATGTGGTGCTTATATGCCATGATTCTAGCAAATACTCAGTGCTGGTAACTGAACTTTTTAGTCCCAAGCTGTTTATACCAAGAAAACATGCTGAAGAAAACATGTTTTAAGCTAAGCAAATAATTGACAACAGAAATTTATCTAATAAATCCGTTTAAGCTCCAAAGGTGTAATGGTTCTATGAACACATTACGTATATGTAGTTACTGCTTCCTGAACTTGGTCTTTACACATGGGAGATGTGTTATCTACCTGTGAAAATCTTTGTTGAGATTCAGTTCCTTTATTGTAATTGTTTGTTATCAAAAGCAGATACAATATTATTAAACTTGTCTACATTCATGGTCCAAATGCAAACAATCTCTTATGCCATTTTCATTCATGCTGCAATGGTAACTTAGCTCTGGTGAGATAGTTCACATAGTGTTATTTCTTTTTAGATAGGAGGAGCACAGAAGTGCCTTTAAAAGGCATCACTTGTTAGTATATGTAAAAATTATTTTTTATGTTAAATAGTAGGTGTAGAATTTTAAAACTGTCTTTTGGGGAGTTAGGGATAGGGCAGAAAGTCTACACAGGACATGCAGTCCTATATAATCTTCTTGAATGTATAGGTAGAAGTTACCTGCTGCATAGAACTTGAATGGTCTTTGTGCACAAGCATGAGTTTACACAATTTTACACAATTAAAATATTTTGAGATTAACAAACAACCTGCCTCTTCAGCTATGATGCTGCATCTTATTCCTTAGCTTTAAACGAAGTTCTATGGTTCAGATACAAACTCCATGTCTCCAAGGGAAAATTATCTTCCTGAAAATGTCCTCTTCTATTTGCATTGGTACTGCTAAAGAATACATACTGATGTGTCCCCGGTATCCAATAACCCTTGTAATTTACAAAAAAACCCCAACTTTTCTGTGGTGACAAGAGCTCTGGTTTTGGTATCATCGTGCAGGGCTGCCATCTGTGAAAGGATATTCAACTCAATTGCTTAAGACTGAGTGATTGTCATTGGGTATAAGCAGTATTTCTGTCAAGGTTTCAACATGTTTTTTATAAAACTGCCTATACTGACATCTTGTTGCAGAAGTACACTTAATTCCTGGCCCGGCCAACCAATAGACTCTGACTTTTTAACGTATAATTTGACAGTAGAAATTCCCATATCTCTTGCTCTGTTGAAATACATGCGTGTGTACATGTTCTTGTTGAATTTTATGCAGTGAATATGTGTCTTTTTTGTTTCACCAAAGCAAAAAATATCAGTAGGAATAAAATATATGTATGTTTGTGTGTTTACGTGCACATACACCTGGTAACAACAGATGTAAATCAGTACATCCACTTTTAGAGTCAATAGAGTTCTACTAATACAAGCTGATGATTTCACAATATATCTGCATATTTTATTTATTAAAAATATTTAGTAAACTAGGAGGATATTAGGAATCATTAAGGAAAAATTAGAAAATTCTGCCATAAAAATCTCTTGTATCTGATAATAAATCTTTTAATATACAGATGTGTAGGATCAGGGCATCTGATAATGCAAAAAAAAAAGTTGTAAATAATTTTCAAATATTTGCATTTACATGAGTGTGGCACTAGTAACTGCATTCTATGCATTTTTTAAAGTCCAATCCGCCTGTGCCAAATAACAATAACATATATCTCCTGTTAATATTTTATGGCCAGCTAAACATGTATTAATAAAAGATGTTTGTTCCAGTGATCTTGGTCAGTATAGCATCAGACTATTTACTGCCAGACAAACAGAAACAGTTGATGAAGTTTCTGAGTTTGTTGCTTTCAGTAACTTGAATGTCAATTTAAGGTAACTCTCTTGGAATCAATGGAGTTACCACATAACTGAGAGGTCACTGTGTACCATTGAACTGAGACCAGAATTTCATGCACTGCATTCAGAAATACAGTGAAATTTTCTAGATATAAAAAAGAAGAAATCATTTAAGTTTTCCCCTTTATTATGGCAAGTCTTTGAGCTATCTGAGAAGGAAGCTGCAAAGGAGTTGGTTATAGTTACCTGCAGCTGGCCAAATGCTGCATTCTTTTGGTGTAGATTTATGATTTACAAAATAATATTGGCTGGTAGCAATCCACACGGTATATTCTTAGATCAGAGGTTTTTCTAGTGCTTGAACAAAATCTATGTTTATTTAGATAGTTTTAAGTTATTGCAGCTTTAGAGAAAAGACATCTTTTCCTTTCTTTTCTTTTGAATATTCCAGAAACTGCCAGCAGTCTAAGGAGTAGCATATAGCATGACACCTCACTCACCAGCGTGTTCTCTAAATTGGCTACATTTCTGTCCTGTGGGTCAGTGTGTGATTCCAGTATGGAGTGCTCTTACTGAAGTCCTTTTATAGGTGCCTGGCTTGCACTAGTTGGCAGAGAAGGTTTTGCAAAGTGCCGATCAGGAAGTGCTATTTTGTTACTTTTCAGTTCTTACATAAACGACTGCTTCTGCAATGTATCAGCTAAGCAATTTCTTCACAAAACACAGAAGCATTAATCCTATCATATAGAGTATTATGGTGCACTCCCCTTGTATACTTACCACAAAGCTTTGGTTCCAGGATGCAGTGGCCTGTTATCTTAAAGCTTCCTTATCTAGATAATAGGCAGAGTCAATGCAGGACAAGTGGGTAGATGACGCAGTTCTCGGCTTTTGGAAGGCCTTGCTTTCTCTGCTGATTATATTCGTTGTCTGAGAAGACAAGTCCCTTTGCTATGTAGGTTAGGTCCCTATAATTTTGGCATATAAACTAATTCA
>CM036588.1:53149727-53164727 GCA_020745705.1 Hemiprocne comata | reverse complement strand
AATCTCTAGTGGACTTAGGATCAGAGGTCTTCAGCTGGGTAAAGGCTGCCCACGTTGCAGTGCGCAAGGTCGTGGTAATGGGAGGTAAACAGGTTGGAGGGAGTGAGAGGGAGAAGGCTAGATCGTTCTTCTAGTTGGATGATCTAGGCAGTGGCTACAGGGAGAGACTCCACAGGGAGCCTCTTAACCCAAGGATAAGGCTTAAATTAGGCAAGTGATGGAGAATATCTCCAGGGTGATGAGGGAGTCCACTAGTGGGGGAGCAGTCTCACCATGGGTAGCTCCAGGACAGACAGTTTCAATGTGCATGCACAGTGGTCTGCACCAACACAGGTACCGCAACAGCTTAAGAGATTCAGGCGAAATATTTCTACTGAGAAAACCTCATGCAAAGCATGAACCAGATGTGCACAGTCACATCCTTCCCCCAAAGTCAGAGTAAGGTGAGCTTTGGGGGTACAATGCAACCTTCTTAAAGGAGATGCTTGAGAAACTCTATGTTCATCATCAACATGTAGCCCCAAGCCCTTTCCTCACATGAGGAAGATTTAGGCCTGTGGGCTTTTGGGGCAAGATGGCACCTAAGTGTCTATTCCCATAACTGCAGCCTGTCATGGCTTCCAAGGACAAGCCCTACCTTGTCCCTCCCTACCTGTAAGACACTGCATCCCAGCAATGCTGAGGTCAAACCAGCAGTATTGCACCAAGGCATCACGCCACTTCTGATGCCACTTTCTGATGCCCACTCTGTGGGCTTGTGGGGAGGCTGGTGACACTGGGACCAGCCCCTTCCTCACGTGCATTCCACCTAGCCAGGGAACCCCCTGCTTTAAGGAAGAGCTACAGGGCAGGCTACCTATCCACCGGGCCCACCACAAATTAGGGACTTGTGCAATTTGCAGGCACAGACGTGCTGGCCTTTTACAGGATAATGCCGCCCTGAGAGGCACTGCCCTACCCTCGGTGTTCCTGTGCTCTCAAGGGCAGTGCCTGCAATACCCTGCTGGTGTCCAGGCTCCTGCCACATTTATGCACTTCGTCACCTCCCCTCATGCACAGACTCTTTTCCCTGAGTGCAGCGAGCTGCTGCGTGGGACCATCGTAGGGCTGCAAGTTGGTATGGCAGCATATCAAGCAGGAGGCTTTGGCTTCTACACAGAAATTGGAGGCAGGTTTTGGAGAAAGTTGCTACACTTTTTGGCGTGAAAGCCATGGCAGCATATGGCCCAATGTTCTCAGTTTAAGTCTGACACTTAACATTATTTAACAGTTTCTGCGTTAGGTGCTTTATAAGGTAAAGGAAATTAACAATTTTCAGTTAATTAGATCACTCAATTGGCTGAACATCCTGGACACCTCTTAGAAAAAAACCAGATTGGCTCAGGCGATGGAAAGGCTAATGCCTCTTCCATTATCACTTATGAGGAAAGGGAAATAGTTGGAAAGGATGCTTTTTATTTTAAAAACACAAATGAAAAATACCTCAACTATTGCACACTCCAGTAAACACACTTTTCTCCCAACCGCTCCCTTTCTAGAAAGCGGGGCATCAATTTGCCCACCACTGTGTGTCCCAATTCCCCTGGCCATAGCAGCAGCTCTCTGGTGCCACCAAGGTCTGCATTTATTGCATTCAAGTTTCATCTTGCAGCTCCTGCTGCACAAATCTGTTAGGAAACAGATTTTTTGGAAGGAGAAAAAGATGGACGAGAAACTGGGTGGCCATTCAGGATGGTCTACTCTCTCACTGTGGCACACAAAGAGAAGCCCACTCTTTTGGGACAGCACTAACAACTCAACACTGAGCCTGACATTTCGGAAGGCAAAAGCATTAGCCCAAGTCTGGCTCCAAAGAGAAAAATTAGGAAAACAACAGAGGTTTCTTATTGCATTTACTATTACACTGTAGCTTTTTTACTACTTGTAAAAAGCTGGAAAACACATGCTCCTCAAATGATTTAAGACTGTATTTTAAAAGTGTTTGTTGGAAATGAAGCTGAGATCCCTTATCCCTTGAGTAGAGTTTGAGGCACTAGTAATCTACTGCTGGCTTACTGTTATCTCCTCCGCCAAGCTCACAAAGAGGAGAGAGAATGGGCATGGCTCTTACAAGGAAAAAAACTGACAGTGGGGCTACTGAGATGTCTGATAATACCAGGGAAGTGAAAGTGGTAGTGCAGTGAAAATGGATACTGTGATATACTAGATTTAATCACTTGCATTTCAATTAAGCTTTTCCACAAATAAAGATTGGGAAGTACTCAGCAGGGTCCCTGCGGGGCTGGAGCACCAAGCGCCGTTGGTGCTGTGTGCCCCGGCTGGAGGCGCACAACAGTGCTTCCTCAGCTTGCTCAGGCTGAAACCCCCCTTCTGCCTCCCAGGGTCCTCCCTGTAAGGACT
The DNA here is from genome assembly GCA_020745705.1 of Hemiprocne comata. Classification (NCBI taxonomy): domain Eukaryota; kingdom Metazoa; phylum Chordata; class Aves; order Apodiformes; family Apodidae; genus Hemiprocne; species Hemiprocne comata. The sequence continues at coordinate 53,162,327 of CM036588.1, read as the reverse complement.
AATCTTCTGATTTCACAGTACGCAAGAGGCATCCCACACACATCAGCACCCCTGGATCTCTATCCTGAGACTGCTGTGCCCGTGGTTCAGGGGATAAGCCTATCCATTACGGAAACACAGCTACTCTCTCGAGCAAACACAACGGCCTTGACATGCTGGTTTTTAAGCACAAAAGTTGGTAAGACTTGCGAATAGAGTGAGCTAATACAGATTAAGACTTTTCGTTTATAATTTATTTAGACTTTTGGAAATTAATTTCTCCCTTTTCCCCATCCTCAAAAATCATCAATAGGGTTTTACTGGGAAGACGATAATAAAATCTCCTTTTCTGCCTTACTGGTGAATTAGAATTGCATGAGATGTAGAGGTTTCTAATGGAAACTCTGATTGCCCTTAACTTACTGCATTGCCAATGGCACTGCTGCAGAATGGAAAAATCACTAAGGCTCCTATGGCTTATGACCGTTGGGGGCTTAGTACGTGTTGGGAAATGTAAGGAAGAATCACAGAAGGGGTTACTGTCACACCCAAGAAGCTGTGTCATAAAAAACTGAAGGAGAAATAAAACTCTCACACACATGAGTAGCCTAACTTTAACTCAGTCCCATTGCGGTAGAATGCAATCTGCTACAAGAAGCTGCCTACAATGCCAAGTGGCATATTACGTACCCCGCAGCCAAATTCTGGCAGGTACCACATGCAGGCGCCCACAAAAAACCTGTCCAGAAAAGTGAGTACAGGGATGACCACTCAATTCTGGCTCTGCTGCAGGAACAGCAGAGAGGTTATTGCATACTCTTCTGGACACATCAGCCAGATAGGAATGTGATGTGTTACTCAGAAGGACCGGGAGGCACAGCCCAGAATGTGATGAGCAGGTGTGTCTCTCAACAGTAGTAAGTCCTCTGCTCTCATGGTGTATTTCCATGCATAAAAGAGCTGGGCAGGCAGAAACTGCTGGTTAGACCATGGATACAGAAGAAAAGGGGTTCATTGAGCTTGTAGCGTGAGGCAGTTTTTTTATGTTCAGCAGAATTTGGCTCTGTAGATGAACCATTAACACTGTAGTAGAAGAGACAAAGGCTTATATGTCTAGTGTGCATTATATACATATAAAAATGTTGCAGCAGTTAAGAAACATCTGTAATTGGTGTTGCTTGCTCTTTCTCACTCTTCCCACCTTTCTGTGTTGCAGTTACTTTTGTCTTCTGTGTCTGGCCCTGAAAAGCTCCAACTGTGCCCTCTCCCTCCTCATTTTGCATGTGTCGGGGCTGGGGGAGTGAGGAGGGAGGTAGGGGAGAGGGATGGGAAGCAGGTGGTGTTTAATCAGTCTGGCAGGGAAACAGGCAGTCACCAAGGGTCCTTCTGGGGGTGGAACAAAGGTGGTAAGCATGCCCTCTGGCAGCAGGGTACCTCCTTTCCCCCTTCCCATGACTGAAGGTAGGGGCAGGGAAGGAAATCACGCATGGTTATTGGGTGAGAGGTGTTGGGAATGAAGCTACCTCCACCAGCCCAGGCTCCCCTCAATTAACTCTGATGAACCTTTTCCCAATGTAACCATGCTTTTCTGGGCAGCCAGAGCCCATCGTGATGGGATAAAGTGCTCCATCTATTCCACCCCCAGCCATGAGGCTGGCCAAACTGGGCTGCAAACCCCCTTTTACAAGCTTCAGTGCAGGACCTGCTGGGAATTGGTGAGCCTTGCAAGCCTGTGAGGTCAGAACATGAAGTCCTATGTCCTAATGGGCTGAGCTCCCTCTCATTTGACTTGTCTTTATCCCTTGTGGAAGGAAATGGTGTGACTCCAGACGGCGCTGGATTAGATAACCTTGAGGCTGGGCCTCATCTGATGGAGCCAGCCCTCTCCACAATTGCATGAGATAAGGCACTTCAGCTTCCCCCTGAACACTGATACTCGTCAGTTAAAGGGCTTTTATTTGCAACGTTGATTTCCCCTCTCTCCTCTGAAAACTTTCTGAAGTTGTAGACTAGTGCTTTAAATGCATTTATGTGTCTATGCCACTGCTCTCCCATAAGTCCCAATCAATGCAGCTGCCTTTCTGCTTAATGACAGAGATCATCCCCCCCTGGTCTGCTGCTCTCTACAAAGCCTCTCCATTAAGTACAGAAACAAGTTCAAGGCCACATCTTTAAGCGGTCTGGACCACCACCCGGACACAGCTTCTTCTGATGGTGTTGAAACCACCCCCCTGCAGAGGACAGTTCACGAGTCCCTCCAGCAGCACACAAAATGAGGCAGAGCCTGGCTGCGTACCTTCCCCCTCTGCAGATAAGAAAGATGAACCTTGCCCCTTCAGATCTACAGAGAGAAATCATCCCCAATACGTTGATTACCTTCGGACGGCCCTTCTGGCTGTCCCTCGCTCACCTACACTCACACATCAGGAAGACATCGGGCTCTTTAGCTGCACGATGGGCTCGGCACAACTAAAGAAAGTGATCCAGTACTCTGAAGAGTCACTCCCTCTTGGACTGAACAGTATTTCTTAACTTCACTTCTTGTGTTATTATTGTCACTCCAATAGGATACTGAACCATGGCTACTTCACCTCCCAGGTTATCTCTCTCTCACGCAGATGAAGGACACAGTCCTCATGGACCTTTGCAATATTCTGGTGTTACTTCCTCACAGCCTTAGTATTTCGCCTTTACAGATTTAAGTATCTCTGAAAACAACATCCCCATCGAACTCCATGCCAAGGTTGGAGGGCATCTCTGCAAGCAACTCTGCGCTGCCACTGCTCTCTCAGCCCAGGGGTACCTCCTTTGAGAAAGGGCAGGATCCCAGAGAGCTGGGCCAGAAACCAGTGCAGGTCACAATGCTCCCATGGCCTCCAAAGGTTATGACAGTTTGCTAATTCACATTATGACAGCCTGACTCTCGTCCATTTAAAAACATGTTAAAGATACCAAGCAAACAGTGTTCTGTGTGTAGGTGACCTATGCAAAGTCCCATAGGACGGGCAACACTATCCGTAAGACTTCTGTTAAAGTCAGTCACACAACCCTGACCCTGCACTGTGAGACAGGATCGGCTGGGAACTCCTTTTCTGGCAAGCCCACCTTACAAAAATAAAAACAATGCCCCCCCACCAACCCAGATCCATAAACAGGATGGCTCTGTGACTCCAAATCCAGGTCTGCATTTAATTTTTAGTTTTGAAATAAACAAGTGAAACTTTTTTCCAATTAACTTTTAACATATATTCACACACTTGACTATATACTAACACAACAAAAGACACCTATTCAGCTGGCACAGATTAATTATCTCCAGTGTTTGCTGGATGTGATTTAAATCAGAAACTGAGAATCCAGCCCAGAATTTAGTTCAGTGTTATGGAGAAAAAGCATGGGGTGGGTGGGATGTGGAAGGAAAAACCTTACAAAGCGAGTAAGTTAACCCACTATTTCACATCTCTCTGGTATGACATTTGTATAGAACAGCTTAAAGTTTAGAAGATCAAACATTTTTCCTCAGTTTTCTCAGCACAAAGTATTCTATGTCCTTTTAATGTGCCACAGTAAAACAGGATCTGAGAAATTTAAGTCCATAAGGTCTGTGGAACAACCTCCTCCTTCACTGGACAGTGGTGCTTTTCTAGAAGTTCTGAGTGAGAAATTTAGCTATGTAGTCTAAAAGAAATTTAAAAAGTCTAGGAGAAACATGTGCAACTTGCATGTCACCCATTACTACAACTAGAATTTATTAAATAGTAAGAGAAATCACTGAATACCCCCCTTTTTTCTTTTTTTTTTTTTCCAAACACCAAGTTTTAAAATTGAGCTGCCTAGTCTAACAAACTCTTTCTATATGCAGAATGAATGAAAAAGCATTTCAGCTTGTGAGGGATAAGACTTTATGTGAGTGAAGGACAACATGGGTTAAAATTCACCTTGCTTCTCACTCCTCATCTACGATGGATTTGTGGAGGATGATGGACATCTGGAAATCAGTTTTACATAGAAAAATAGAAAACAGGGAAGAACTAGGAAGATGAATAAAGGCTCATCACACACACAAAAGACCAGAGCAAAAAGAAGCTTGGATTTGGGTATTCTTGTCTGGCAAGGAGGCAGGCAGTAAGGCTAATGAAGCATTTGCGATATGGGACGTATGCCAGCGTAACAAAGAAGATGTGCATCAGCTCTGCAGATGTGCCAAAGCCCCCAGAGCAAAATAATGACATAATCACCATCAGTGTCACAGACCAGACTGTACACAAGGTGACATGGGAGAGAATAAATAAGAGTCTTTAGAGGCCTGTAGTACACACACGGGAAGGAATAGCCATTCCTCACAACTGCCACAAGAGAGTGGCGAGATGTTGGGTATAATGTGTGCAGCTAGCAAAAGAAATCTTGAATTGTGCAAGGCTAAAGCACTATAAATTAGTGCTTTTCTCGATCTCCAGTTGATGTTTCAATTGCCACTGCTCCTTGTTGAATGCAAAACGAAATGGCAGTAGGAGTCAGAACAGTTTGCCAAGTTTTGTTTTGTTTTGTTTTGTTTTGTTTTTGTTGGTTTCTTTTTTTTTTTTTTTTTTTTGGAAGGGGGTTGTTATGTTGTTTGAGAAGAGGATGGGGCAATAAGGATGAGTATCAGTAAATATTATATTAAATATTGTAAAAAACCCAACAACCCAAAAAACCCCAAAACAAAAAAACACAGCATACCACCACTACATGCACACACACGCACAGTCACAGAAACCATGCACCATTCAGCTGGAACAACCCTAGGATTCCCCCAAAGCAAAATTAGAAACAAATGAGGATGGGTTTTGCTTTTTTTGGGTGGGTTGTTCTTTCTGGTTTACTGCTATCTGTGAACTAAACCAGGAAAAATCCCACTAAAATATTTTTCAACGCTTGAAGACAAGATTACTATTTTATTGATCAGTAATAACACACCGCTTAGGGCAATTTAATACTTAACATGTTATTTGTGGTGGGGACTAATCTGAAAAGCTCTGAGTAGCCTTAAATCATTTCACAACAGCTCTTCCTGCATAAAAGCAAGTGATCGCCTCCGTACAGCTGTGTGATTTCGTGGTACATTTTTTTTTCCCAAGACTTTTGTCAATTTTTAAAGGGAACATCTGTTTGATAAGGTAGAACCACACTGGTAGTAATCCACAGGCCTAAGTGGGCAAACTGTGAAAGAGCAGGAGAGGCTGAAGGCGCCATCAGGACTCTCACAGAAGGAACGCTCAAGTACATAATTGTTTGCAGGATCTGGCCCTACAAGAGGAGCTCAGAAGAACAAAGCACTTGGCTTCACCAGTGTCCCTTTTCATTGCTTCTAATGAAAGATTCATAAGAATAACTTTAATTTTTTATGATCTTTTTTTTGCATTACTGTATTAGCTGCAGCTACTTCGTATGCAATTTCTTCTTAAATACAGAAAACCTGTTTCAAAATGCCAAGCATAATAACTTAATCAGTACAATAATTGATCTTGATTGTTGTGTGTTCCTTCTTAACAGTAAGGAAGTGAGATGGAGCCCAGCAAATGTTTTATATGATTATTCCTTTTAATTGCAAAGTGATGTATTTCTAAAGAATGCAGGTGAAGGTCCAGAGTGGAGTTTTGTTTTTTTGGGTTTTTTGTTTTGTGATTTTTTTTTTAGACAAAAAAAAATATTAAAACCTCCCTAATTTGCTAGTTAAACTGTTCAGTGGGAGAATGATTGTATTTGTCCTTTTTGGCTTCACCCAATTAATTGAAGCAGTAACATAACGATTGTTAATAAACAGTCCTAATGTGACTATACTTCTTGCCTATCTACTATAACTGCACCGTATCTTTGTTTATCATATCATTGGGGAAAACAAGGAAGCATGTATATGATTTTGTTCTGTTGTATATGAAGTTTAATAATTATGCCACAGAGGATTCTAAATTAATTGCAGAAGGCACAACAATGTTAATCTGTTTAGCAAACTCTAGCTTCTTTGCACTTTGATGCTATGAGCAGAAGCAGTATGAACTGTGGCAGTTTTTTGAATTGGGCAAGTGTTCGTTTCTGTTAGTTTATACCAATGGTTTTTTTTATGCTTTTTCTAATCTGCACCTTTCTACCCTTTAAGAAAAAAAAACAACAAAACCAACCCACAAAACAAAACCACATAACAACTCAGCAAACAAGCCTGTGCTTATTTGGGTGCATTTTGATCAAAGCTGACAGATCAAATTTTTCATTTATTTACCAAAGTTTCATTGCAGCCATTCTTCATAATTACAGCAGCGTTTTAATTTTTTTTCTTCCCCTGAATAGGAGAGAAGGGGTTCTGAGAAAGTTTTTAATTAGCTAAATAGGTCTGTGTAATCTAGATGAAATAAACACGCCCGTTTGAAAGGGTTGTTAGAACTTTTCCAGCCATTTAATCCATAGATGGCTGAACACAATGATACCTTCCACAGAAAGCTACAGCCACCACCAGCAGCTGTTAGAAGAGAGCTTGCTCCCTGCTCCTATTGATAACCCTTTGTGGAATGAAGAAAAAGAGCTGAGGGAAGGAGAACTGAATGTCAGACAATAGACATCGCTACACACACTGTCTCTGAACTTTCCTCATCTCTGAAGGACAATTAATTATGAAGGCCTTTGGGGTAGGTCGAAGCAAGGGAAAACCTACTGCTGGCCCAGCACTCCAGCCGCTATCTCTGTGTTTGTTAAATGGTTGTGCCTGTTGGGGAACCAGAGTAGCAGCCACCAAAATAGCCAATAGATCATTTAGGAAAAAAGAGCAAAAGATTTTTTTTATGTGTGTCTGTCCTTGTATAATTCTATTCTCACTGTGAAATCATCCATACACAAAACACAAGGACAATTTTTTTTTTTTTTTTTTTTTTAGAAGAGCCACAGGGTAGGTTACAGTCAGAAACGGCCTCTCAGTGGTGTGTTAAAAAGGATGGTCTTTTCACCAAATCATTTCACAGAGGCAAAACAGACAAACACAAAGAGTTGAGACTTTTTCTCCTACATTAAATAGAGTAACTGATAAGGTCAGACATATGATACCTAAAGACATGAATCTGTGAACTCTTGAAGTCAAAGGACTTCTCTGTGCAAAGGAACAATCTTTCAAAGGAAATAGATCATAGAACTCCACTGAATCCCCTTTAAACTTTATGAAGCAGGAGGAGAAAAAGCTCTAAGTAGGGAAGCTTGACAGAAGAGCCTTGAACTATTTTCTGAAGGAAAGATGAGACCCTCCCTAGGCTGCCACAAAACATCTTTTTTTTTCTAAAGGCTCTTCTGAACTTTGATATGTGCCAAGACACCGCTATTGAAAGCTGTATAATTATGTGCTATAGCCACTGTAGAAAATGCTTTGTTCACCACAACAAAGAACAATAAGCAAAGTAAAGTGACATTACACTGTATCTTTTTCTTTAAGAATGTTGAGAAAGGTCACGGTACATTATAACTAATAAAGCTGTTGAGTAAGGAAGTTTAAAGTTGATCTTGCTGTGCTTAAATGTAACCCAATGACAAAAAGGCAGAGGGAACTAAAATTGTAATGACATTAAAAAATAGATCATATATCAACGCGCCAACTTCATTATACAAACACCTTGAATCCAAAGGACACAAACAGGAAAACTGAGTGTAGTCCTGCAACAGTATTCCTCTCCCTATTCTCTCCCTAATAGCTTCCAAATACAATCTGCTAAACTGCAAAAACTGATTAATAAGCATTAATTGATACATGCAATACACAGACCTTCTACTGCAAGCCACGGATTTTGTTACTTGATTAAAAAACGGGTTCATTTCCCATGCAGTTTCAAGGAAAGCTCTGCTGTTTCACAAGAGAGCCTCTTCAAAATTTTTAAAAATACAAAAGGAAACAGGCCTGGGGGCATCAATTAAATTTCCTGAAACCAAGATTTTTAAGTGAAAAAAATGTTCCATCTAGACACCTATGTTTCTTTTTTCTTGAGAGGAATCAGGACAGTTATGTTTGCTTTTCTCAAATTGCCAAAGCAGCTTAACTCTCCTTGCTGCAGATGACCAGACAGCGGCCTTCTGACTTTGTCTTTAAGAATGCTTAGAACGATGTTGAAACACTACAACAATAAAGCCCTTGAAGGAGGAAGTATACAGCTGAGGGAAAAAGCCACGAGGAGTTTAACACTGAAACAAACAACTGTCCCATTAGGCTGTGCCCACTGCTGGTACCACCAGAAGTGCAGAGACTGCCAGGGCAGAGCAGTTTGCATGGAAAGAGCAATCTCTGTGATGGAAATTACCAAGTTACGGACTTGATTTTCATTTCTCTTGAGGCCACTTTGCACTGCTCCTGTTGTGGAAAGGAGTATTAGGGTGGTTATACACTGTACTTTACAGTGCCTGTGTATTGCAGAACCACTTGTAAGTGGCCTTAGTTTAAGTAAGAATCAGGTTCAAAGGCTTTAATTCTCCTTTTGATGAACATCAATTCAAGATGAACCCTGCAGAGGAAACTGGGGAAGAATACAGGTTCCTAAAATAAGCACAAGTGGCCAGTATTTTTGATAATTTAGGATGTCTCAGTTTTTGGATGCAGTGCTGGGCACACTTCATTCTCAGGGAATGGACCGTCGAGGACCTCCTCATTAGCAGATCTCCAGTTGAGCATCCCAAAATGGAACTGGCCTAAAACCATGATCGCTTCTGAAAATTTTGGCAGCGAGAGTTCCTCTCAAGGGTTTGCAGGCCACTTACGTGACTGGGTTATTACTTAGATTTTATAGGTGGTGTTGTTCAAATTGTTTTACATCATCCCATTGATTTTTACGGGACTAACTCAGAGTGAGTTAAGTTAAACATTCTGCTAAGACTTGAGTACAACTGGTCTTAATTAGGTTTTTCCCACCAGAATGGTTTTCCCCTGCCAAAAGCAGAGCAAACTTCATTAAAATGGTTTTCTCCCCTTTCGAAACGATGACACGTGCCATAACTAGCACTATGAAAAGAGGCAATCATCGCGTCGAGCCCCACTGTACCAAAACTGCATGCAGTGTATTTGTGCAAATAACGCAGCTTGGCAGATGTTTCACCATTGTGATCAATCTCAATAACTACGTCTGCAAAATCGGGTGAGTTCCTGTGAAGCAGCAGGCAGGCTGAGCTCAGAAAGATGGCGTGTGCGGGGGCTTGCTTTGGTCCTCATTTGCTCGCTACACAGAAGAGCGTGGCAACCGCAAGGAGTAGGCATGAGGGCATAGAGAGAAATTGCTAGCACGGAGAGACCCTGAGACTTCAGAACTAAGACCAAGTCATTAAATGCCCACAAGAAAAAGGGCTGGGCATCGTGCAGAGAGACGCTAATACACGGAGAATGATGGTAACTACAAAAAAAATGCCAGTGAGCAAGGATGACAGAGGAGGAGTGGGAGCTAAAGCAATGCTAAAATCCAGGTATTGTCCTCAGGCCAATTTCTTCTGCTTGCTGTAAGTAAATAAATCAGAAAAAAAAACAAACAGTATTTGTGGTCTTTAGCCATAATTTTAGTTTCACTCACAGCAAGATGTCCCCCTTGCTTGAAATCATCCTGCCACAGTCACAACTGTGAGCTCTGATGATCTGTGTTAGGATGAATTTCGAAAGAGAGCTACAAAATTATTTGGGATTTTAATGTTGGGTTTTTTTTCTCTTAATGCATAGCAACAATACCTGACTTTAATTATTGCAGCTGGCATTCAAAAGCCCATGGCAACACCACAGATGAGACAGATATCAAGTGGCACAGCAAGCTGTCCTCTCTAACCAACTTCAGCATTTGTGCTGGGACACTGACATTTGTGGCTTTCATTCACCAGAACAACCCACTTTCTCACTCCCTGGAAGAATGACCCCAGAGCAGAGAAGCTTCTTCACCTTTCACTAAAAAAATACTGTTTCCCCCTCCCCCTTTCATAACTCTGTTTCAGATTGTTCTGTGCAGCTCAGCACTGGTTTCTCCAGCTAACCCTACTGCGAGGGAGAGAAATGTGGAACTGGCTACACACAGACACACACGTGTGCACACAAAACACAGGCAAAGTTGCACTGCACTGGAGGAGGCATTGTATCCATCTCTGGCTCACAGCCACAGGGATACAATGGTAAAGCTAAAAACGATAGGACATGTGGTTTGTTAAACATCTTATTTGACTTTGCTACAAGCTGTCAGTTGCAATGCACAGGGAAAGGAACACAGTATCACAGATTCCTGAGCAAATCAATGGCACAGCCTGATATGGACCAAATGCACACTTTATCATTTTTTCCTAAGAGTTAATTAGGAGTATATGCACAAATTTCACCAAAGAAGAGATAAAGGGGGAGAGCTTAGGAGTAGTTGTGTAGGTGATTTAAGAGAAACAGCATATCAGACTAATCAGAAGATCAGCAAAGCATCACTGAAGTATGAGAGGAAGGAACTTTGATGATGCTAAATATGGCAAATGCTCAGTTTGCTAAATCCTTTTAGATCCAATTTCAACATTACAGTACTTGTCATTTTTGCTTTGCAGCTTGTGGGGGAGGGGCTGGGCATTTATCAGGAAAAGTTACGTTGGCTACATTAAAAATGCCACCATACGGTTTAATGATCTCATAACTGCTGGATCTTCAGTTCAAACCCAAAATTTCAAACTCTAGGATATTCTCATTATACTAGAAAACACCAGAAAGACCGAGTAAAAGAATCTGCAAACAATTGCCATTTATAACATATCTTTCCTTCCATGATGGGGGAAAAAAGCCAAGGGCCTCCTTTTCTACCAGCTGCTAGACCCCCTTGGCCAAGGAGACTGCAATCACTAGCTGTGCTAAACATACCAGATTCGTATTTTCTTATCTACCTGAAAATACCTGTACGCTCCCCACTATTCTTCATTGAAGTTATCCATTTATATTAACACTGCAACTGTTTTGAAAAGGAGTAGTAAGTGCCTGACATCATTGAGGATATGAGAGCTTTTGAGGGCAAAGAGCATTTCAACCTACATTCTGCAAACAGAAAAAATGTGTTAAAAAGAAAAAAAGCTTGAGGGAATTTAAGCACATTTTGACAGAAAAAAAGTTGCTCATACTGATCTCCTTAAGTGTTTCCTTTTTTTTCCCCTGGATTTAGGTATTATGCCTTGGCATACAGGCAGACCTACATCCCACATACAGGTGGGAGTCTCCTGGCTTGTGGGTGCATGAGTACCTAACAGGGCCAGAGCCCTCAGGAGGGCCTGGCAGAGCCACAGTATACCAAACATGAAGTCTGGATGTTGTCAGCTGCTGCAATGAATTGTAAACCCTTCAAGGAACATCCCGCCTCTTCCTGCATCTGCCCCCTCCATGCAAACATTCTCACAGAAAACTCTGCGTGCCCAGAAGAGGGGGAAGGAGCTGAGAGAGACAAGAAGGTCTTTGCTTAGAGACTTTTTTTCATCATCTGAACTTACATGCTATGAAAACAAGCACTGCTAAAAATCCCTCGGATTAGTCAGGAAACCACCATCTCTATGCCAAGAAACGTCACTTTTGCTACAGGAGGGGGCTCATTATGCAACTTGACCCAGAGTGAAAGATGCAGACAAAAAAAATTAAATTACTAATTACTACCACCATCGCTTTCCCACTCCACCAAGAGATGGGATTACTCGAGCCTCCCCCTCACGCACACCCTGTTCAAATGCATCATTACATCTGACTACCTGAACAATGCAAACTGCCATCCTCAGCAGGGAGAAACACTCTCCCGTGGTATCGCCGAGGGTCAGCATGTTAATGATAACAATAGTCTGCTGAGCTACCAGGCTGGCCTGTAAACAGGGATCTTCATCAAAGCCACAAACCCGTTACAGCAGAAAACAGAGAGCATTTACTTCGAGTAGTCATTTTATCCTGCAGCTTGACAAAGCAAATGCATTTTAGTTCTATAAATCAGATGAAGGAAGGCAGAGGAACGTAACTTCAAGTGTTTGATCACGCAATTACAGAGCTTTAGAAGTGCTGTGTTCACTACTGTCCCTCTTAAAGGAAACTTCAAAAAGTCAAAACTAAGAAACTTATCAAAAAAAGGTGAAAACTTTTGTCTCTTGTCGAGTCCTACTGAGGCCTAAGTCTCCACCTACCAGGGCTAAAAAGATTAATTAGCATCATTCAGAGATGTGGAATGCCCAGATTCCACTGGTCACGGCCACAACAAAAAGGTACGTTATTTTAAAGGTAGCCTGGACCACGGAGAGACTCACACACACAAAGAAACAAAGATCAGTGCCTACCTCAAAATCATTTGCTTTATTGTAGTGCATGTTCAGGGCCCTGTACAGCTCACAGTCTCTGGTTATAGACAGCTCCTCAGTGCTCGTGACCCCGTCGTTGATGGCTTGCCGCGCATACTTCTCCATCTGAATGTAGTAAAACTCACGGAAATTGCTAAACCACTTGATGAGCTGAGAGGTAATGCATCTGTTGAACTGTTAAATTTAAACAGTAAGAAGGATAAGAGCACTGACATTCTTCCGCCCCCCAGCCCCAGTTCTTTTAAAAAGCATTCTTTCCTCCCTTTCCCACCACCTTTTAAACCCACGTCTCTGTGTTTC
>CM036588.1:53124727-53144727 GCA_020745705.1 Hemiprocne comata | reverse complement strand
TATTCTTATTTTGCTCTGAAATTTCAGTGATTTTTTATTTTTAATTTAAAAATCCTCCAGCCTCCCCTTTCCTCATATAGGCACAAGCAGGGTACACCTCAATAGGAAGAACAAGTGAATAAAGTCAGCTGTAATATTTGTGTACCTGGAAATATTATTAAGCTCTAATATTATGATACTTTTTCAGGAGCAAATACAGCATGCAGTAAGGAGAGAGAGGGAATGAATTTTCTTACCTTTACGTCTGAGAAGTAGGTTTTCAGCATATTGGAACTTGGGTACCGGGTGTAAAAGAACATGAGCTTGGCCTTTTTCAAGTGATTCGGTGACAAGCCTTCCTGCATGTAGGATTGAAATAGTAAAGGAAAATGCTGATCTTGAGAAAGCCGTTTCTAAACATACAGAGCTAGCGAAGAGCCCCCTTAAATACTCTACAGTTCCCCAGACTATAGGAGAAAATACTAACGTTTAAATTGCTGCTCTATAGTTTTCTGTAAAATAGCTAGAGGAGGGATGCGAGGCCATGTAGCTTAAACTCTGTATTTCCTATCGGTTTTGGTGCCGGGTCTCGGGAATCCTGCAAGTTTATGGCTTGTGTACCATATGTATGTTCACTTGTTGCTAAGGAAACAAATGCACGAAACATGTGCCACAGAAAACTTATCGGAAGATTTTTCTCCCTCTCCTTTGCAATTCCAGCTAAAGGTTCTTTTTTCTCTCAGTGTTGTGCCTGAAATAAAGCTAATGCATGCGAGACAACTGGAGATACTTTATAATTTTGAGCAATGTTTTACACAGGCGGTAGGTTTCACCTGTTTCATTTGTGTTGATAAATTTTAACATCTTGAGAAACTCTCTCTAATCCTGCAGTTGCTTTGCTCCAGGGGCTGCCTTGCAAATCAAAGTGAAATTCATAATAGGCAGAGCTCCTCTGCTGCTCTATCCCTCTGCCACAAACTTCTCGCCTCCTGATTTACACAGTTAACTCCTCGGAGAACGAAGCTGTATTTGGGGCTAACCAATCGATAAATGCGGGCTAGCTGATCAATAAATGGCCACTTACCCTATAAGGCAGCCTATTTATCCTGGAAACATCATTACCTTTTAGATCTGTAAACAGAAGCAACTAAAAGAGTTCCCAAGGGAATGTGAAGCTAACCATAACAATCTCGGCTTGCTGATTTTTCTCCCAGCTTCTTGGCTCTCTTTTGTGTACTGTGTGCTAGGACGGCTCTGGTCACATCTGTGCCGCAGGCTGGCCCTGCCATTTCCTCAGCAAATTAATGGCTTTATAATTTATCAGAAATGAAGATGCACGTGGAGAAAATCAATGTGGCCCCCACAAGGTCAATTAAGGGTTCTTCCCAGAAGCTTCTCTAAGGACTGTTTCTCCTAAACACAATTGTTGAAAATTTCACTCGGGTCACACCTTACGGTGGAGAGAAGGTCAACCAAGCTGACAGATGTGCTGCAGCCGAGGTGCCTCCTCCACCTTGCAGCCAGGCACATGTCAGCACAGAACATCTTATCCCAGGCCTCAAGATGGGAAACTCAAGACTAATTTTTGTCAGTAGGCTACTGATGATTAGCTAGGCTTTTCCAGCAGAATTCCTTTTTCTCTAATTAATGAAATCTACTGAAACCCTCTCACTTTATTTCAGTTACAAGGTTCATTTTTGGCTTGGAAAAAAGTGGCATTTAAAAAAAGAAAAAAGTCATTGACAATCTTAGTTTAAAAACCTCTTATTATCTGGAAGTACACGGAAAATGGCTCAGCTGAACTTGCATTTTGTTTTAGATGCTTAATGATTACAAAGAAGATAATTTATGACTGACATACTTCTTGTGCCAAGAGAAGAGTTGAAAGAACCTCCAGTTACCTCCATTAGACTGATAGAGAAGTCTAAAAGAGCATTACACTCTGCAGTGCCATCTGTCAAAATACGTAAGTGAAATAATAGTAGCAAGCTGTCACCTATTGCTTAGTGATAAGAGTTTTAGACAAATCAAAACTTCTGCACCAGAAATCCATTTTGTTATGTGATCCTTTCAGGGATGTGGGGGTCCAAAGGGGTACTCCAATAAGTAAAAGAAAAAAAGCAAACCTAAGTCTCCTTAATTTGCAATTTCTCTGACGCTGACAACATGTTAATACTGGGTTTGGCGTATATTGCCTTGCAGTGCAAGCTCAAAGATGGACTTAAACTTTCAAAAAAAGCTCTCATATTTGCTGGATTTAAGCATATTAGACAGTTGTCTAAGCACTTGGATTCCTTCTGCATTTAGGATTTTTAAATATTTTCTGCTCTAATGCCAGAGGATATTGATATTGAATGAAACATGTATTAAAAGATGTTCTGAGACTCAAATTCCCAGAAATCCATTTTTTATTAAAATTATACTTGTTCTTAAGCACTTGGCAGCCTTAAAGCAATATCAAATATGCAACAAATCCATATATCTTGATCCTAAGGTTAACGCTTTACTGTGATAAAAGATATGATCTGTAATAATCTAGCAAAAAATAGTTAATGACAGACTTAAGAGCTAAGAATTAGATAACCTATTGCTATTTCAGAAAAAAAAAAACAACCACACAAAAACAAACAAACCAACCCAAACCTGAGCTGACCAATTGCTTAATTTCCTTTTTAAGTGCTTGGGCTGAAAAGCAACTGTTCTTCCAAGAAAGCACTAGCTGTTTCCAGGATACTTACACACGCACAATGACTCATGATGAAATAGATTCAGTAAACATACAGCTGTACTGAACACGAGCTAAGCCCCATTCAAGGCCAGGAAAGAAAACGAGCACAAATAAATATTAAGGAGGTAAAGGGAGGAGGGGTGCCGAATGGAACGCAAACAAGCTCTGTCCCAGCAGCCCGTGTGGCTTGCCTCAATTCTCTTAGCTATAGCTTTGTGAAGACAGATGACATTCAATTCTATGGGTAATGCAAAATAGACAATAACTGCTGAAACTTGAGCCAGCTGCCAGGTGTAAAAAAAAAAAAAAAAAAAAAAAAAAAAAAAAGGAGAGAAAGAAAAGATGATAAATCCATAAATTAATGAAAGACATCTGCTCGGGAACATAAAAGATCAGAGGAACAGCGTACTGCAGCTGAACCTAAAGCGGTGTTCAAACAACCTGAGAGTCTCGGCGTTGTGCGTTTACACAGTACAACGTAGCCTCACCTAAGGCAGCAGCAGCAAAGCAGCAAAAAGGCAAAACGCTAAGAAATAGGAAGTGAAAGACTGGGAACGAAACACAGACACGCTCTTTTGTGTTTTAACTGGAGAAGCACAGGGGTGGCCTTGCATAGCGTTTGGCTCATTTGCACTTCAATCCTCCCAGGTAACGCTCCTCTTTCGCAAAAATATTTTTCAGTGGAGATGATCTTTCACTCCTGTTACTCTCAGCCTGAGCTCCCACGAATGCTCTAACAGGCTTTTCTAGCCCACACATATACTGAGCTGAAGGAAAAAGAGGTAAGAATAGGCTGTATCAGGTAAAAAATCTGCACCAGCAAAGCCAAGCTGCTCCTTAAGTTACACCTCGGGTGCTTTCAATCAGCAAAGCTCTAAATAGCTGTATCTCAGAGCATCTTCAAGACCCTCCAAAGAACGAGCTGGCTGGAAAGTATTCATTCATTGCACAGGTTTTATTAACAGCACGGAATTATCCAGCTTGCTGTACAATCACTCTTTTTTTTTAAGTTTAATTAGTTTAATTCTAGTCAGATGTAATAACTCCTCATTTCAAAATGTTGTAATTCACTAATTATAGCTTTCACATATTGGGACTGTGAAACTCATTCCAGTTGGATTTGAGTTCTGTTTAAAAATAAATAAATTGTAGAAAGTTTCACTAATGTTTTAAAACCCTTCTGCCAGGCAGAGCATGCTAAACTTCTTCACCTTTACAAATGTCTTAGCAGCACCCAAACTACTGTTGTGCCTCAATTTTGATCTATGCAAATGTTTTGGGACTGAACAAGGCTATTTTTCTTGAGATGCAAAGAGGATGCATGACAAAGGAAGATCATGCAGATAAACAATTCACTGTCTGTTTCTTTTGGAATTTGAATAAAACTTAATATTTGATTAAACAGATTAGTTTGCAAAGATACAGACTGCATTCATGACCAAGATGGGAATTCATGCTGCAGGTGCATCTTATCTTGTTTAGTGACATATGCAAACATTAACCATTTCCTTCTGCAATTCAGCAAAGAATGATCAGATACATTTTACAGGCATTGGTTTCAAAAAAAAAAAGAGGAAAAAAAAAGGGAAAAACAAACAACAAAAAAGAAACAAAACTACCAAAAAGCAGGCTGGTTCAGTGCTTTAGCCTACTACTAAAACCTGAACCTGGCTATATCTGCTAGTCTTATGTTCTCATTCTCGCTGTGTTGTCCAGAAACACAGATGTTGCTTTCTGCCGGGAAGAAAGATCTGCTTCTCTCAATAAATATATTCCTTATATATGCACATTCAACAATGTAAAAATAATAAAATACAACAGAATCAAACACAAACAAACCAACCTCCATACTGTGCCTTTCCCTGGAAACTGCTTGGAATCTACCTGGACAAACAAGCCCCTACTAGAAAAAAACCTGCCCAGAGCTGAGCCGTATACCAGGGTACACATAGTGTAGAAGCCCTATTTAATAAATCTGTTTATCCTAAAAACTCTGTAGCTAAGCCCAGATCAAACTGTGCAGCCTGCAATAGCTTCTAGGTAGGAACATCAGAGCACTTTGACAATGGCAGGGAAGAAGCCGGGCAAAGGAGAAGGAAAGGAGTCACTCCATTCGGTGTTGCCCCCCAGCTAAGCCAGGGAGTGGTGTGGGACTCACACCCGTTTCAGCAGAAGCAACAAGCTCTGTTGGTGACTGCCAATGAGCCTGAGCTGGAGAAACAGGAGACACAGCAGGGGTGAGGAGAGATGCTCTGCAGGTGGAGAGGATCAAGTGTGGCCCCAGAACTACTCCTAGTTCACACACTTGGCACTTCTCACCTCTCCTCACTCCTCTCCCAGGATAAGAGAACTGCTCTTATACATAGTGTGCCACTGTACTGTTTGGTAGAAATTACTTAATGCTCTGGCCTGAGTCTTGCCCTCAGCTGTCATTCCTGTTGGCCTCGGGCCTGCTTTCTGAGCACCACAGTTTGCATTTCAATATGCAGGAAAGATTTTCGGCTTGGATCTCCAAAAGTAACTGGCAATAAGAGCGAGTGACACTGGATTTAGACCAAACCCTCTGTTCGGCCCTACAATGTATATGGTGAAGATTTCCTTGCTACCAATGCATTGGAGAGATCCTCTTTCAGAAAACAGGTCCCTCAAATGTCATGTTCACTACCAGCAGATTCTCAAAACCACCAACAGCTAAGGAAGGTTCTTTCAAATGGGGAACACTTTCCCCTATATAAATGGGATTACTCATACAGGTGAGACAGCAGCAATTCTTGACTCAGACTTGACCTAAGTTAGACCAAAGACCAAAGAGGTGATGGGCTTTGGACCTGCAGCACCTCCTTTTGTCCCAGTGGTGCCCATTGCCATGGAAAGTGCAGGTAACCTGCAGGTCCCAAGCTCTGCCAGCACTCGCCTGAGGAATTAACAGGTCTCCATAAAATGTGTTTAAATTAATCTAAAACAACCAGAGTTATTAATTACCTAGAAGATACCTAGTGATGGGGCACAGCCTCCTGCATCTGCTTTCATGTGATACCCCTGGAAAGGGGACAAGTGCCTCAGCATCACTACAGTTACTCAGGGAGGGGCAAAATTACTCAGTCACAATTACTTTAATCAACTTGGGAATGAAATTAGCTGTATCTAAGGCTCTGTGCTTGTGCTGTTGCCTTCAGGTGGAGTAAAACGTTGATCTATCCTTTATGCAAAATCCTCAATTTTAGCATTGGGCAAACATAGTATTTTATTCAGTCTTAATACAACTGTACTTGGAAGAAAAATCTTATGACCAAAAAGCACATTAGGGGAAAAGATGCAAGGAGTGGGAGGTGTTATTGCTAAAAAAGAAAAAAAAAATCTAGTACTAGTTTCCAGGAAAAAAAAAAAATCATTACTATGTCTGGATATGCCTAAATAAAGGCAGAGATGTTTTTTGCTCCCCTAACTAAAGCCTGCTATTGAGCTAAAAAGAGAGATTTTATTATCATCTTTTTTTTATGCAGGGGAAGTGTCCTGTAAATTTAATACAGCTGAACTTTTATATTTAATTGTTCTCTCTGGCTTTCCAAAATAATTTGCTTTGTGTATGTTAGGACAAAAGATTTCTGTGTATGGCTGAACAGAGGTTAATCATGCATAGCAGGCAGCTGCACAAGGGCTGAGGAACAGACCTCTGGGTGGGGGAAAGAACTTGATGCAGCCTGAATATATCAGTACCTGTGTCTTTTGTGCTTCGTTTCCCTTACGTGCTTGAGAGCCAAAGGCTCACGATGGCCACACTGTAGCTCTCTGCGAGCCCCAGCCATGACACCATTAACATGGGTCACGTGTTGGCCTGGCAGGGGAGGCAGCTGTGGCTTGAACATTTTTTGGCCAAGGGAAATGCCCCCTCTATCACCTCCCAGCCTGGGGAAGGACATGTTGGCCCAGGAAATCCCACTGGCAGCTAGGCAGTGGGCTTGGCTTGCTTTCTGGCCCCACAGGACAGTCTAAAAGGCTTGGGGAGGGCCGGTGGCTTTTCTATGTAGACACCATTGCTGAAGGAAGCGCTGTCAGTCAGCAACCGGCATTTTATTTGGCCTCACCAAGCCCCCCGCCCACTCCCCTGTGAGCACCTTGCTCCCACAGCGCCCAGGAGAGGCCCGAGGACATGGGCACAGCCCCTCATCCTCTCCCACTGGCCACCGCTGGGCTATGGCTTGTCTTTCAAAAAGGATATTGCACTTCCCGAGTAGGGTGAGATTTCGGACATGTCTTGCAGGTCGCCACACTCAGACTTTATGAGGGACAAGGAGAGGCCCTCGGCAGCACTGGGGGGGGTGGGCCGGTGAGCAAGGGTGATGGTTCATGTGGTGGGACGACATCTTGGTCCTCAGGCTGGTTGTCTCCCGGGTCAGGTCAAGGGATTCAGGGGAGGCGCGATCTTTCCCCGGGAAGGATGCTGATGGGGCACCCAGGGGGCTCTGGAAGGGGTAGGCCATGATGGGCAGCGGGAAGGGGTGGCGGAAGGAGGAGGTGGAGAAGCCAGCAGTGGCTGACAGCGGGGACTGGTGCAGGGAGGCATGATGGCCGCCGGCCGGTGGGGCTGAGGCGGATTGGTCGGAGGAGTTTTTGCGGACAACAAGGGGCAGCGCCTCAGTTTGGTCGGTGGCACCGGGCATGGGGACACTGCTGAAGGTGTCAAGGGGGTTGGGAATGATGACGTCCCCAAAGCACTGCAGGCGCTGGTTGGCTGTGTGGAAGTTGTGGTTCTCCCCATTGACAGCGAACCTTGCCTGTGGCATCTGGAGAGGTGGGAAGACCTGAGGAAGCTGGCGGGAGGGCTTGGATGAGAAAACTTTTACCACCGTGTCCACAACTTGTGACATGGCAGTGTTCAGCTCCTGCTTCAGCGTCTCAGCCAAATGTTTGCCTTCAGGGTGGAAAGCATTTGGCCCTTGCTCCTTCTCCTTGGGACCTTCTCTTTTCGGTTTGTTCTCTGCAATCTCCTGCTCCCGGATGAGGGCTCGCGCCCGGTCGATGAACTGCCCCGGGTCCAGCTCGCACATCTCATTGTCCGACCTGCTGACGGAGTCGCCGGCCCTTGCATCCATAGTTTCAGAGCGCATGCTGTCTTCAGACAGGTTGCCATCTTCATCATTTTCAGAGTCAGTGCTGTCGTAGATCTGGTAGAACTTCTCCTGCAGCTGGCGCAGCTGCTTCTGCATGTCCTCCAGCTGCTGCTTCAGCTGTCTGCGCTCCTCTCGCTTCTGCTCTTTCCTCGCCGAAACCAGCTGCTGGAAACTCTGCTGCTGCTGCTGTGGCAGCTTTTGCTTGCGTTTGTTTTCTCTGTAACTTTCTCGGGGACTCACAGACTGCGGAGCTATTTCTCTTTCGTTTTCATTGCCCCTTAATGCCACGCTGGGGGAATGGCTCATACCCCGAATTATATTCTCAACCCGGGCGCGTTTAGCTCTCAGGTGCTCGTCGCATAACCGATCCACATCAAACTGGCTCATAGTTGGCCTGCCAAAAGGGGAAAGACACTCTTGGGGGCTGTCTCTTGAAGAGTTGCTGCATACATCCTCCTGATGTACTTCTGAGCCTGTACTAGAGAGACCGCTGGCTTGGAAACTGGGCTCTGTGCCACCATTTTTGTTCATGTTATTTTCAACAGCTGGGAAATTATGGTTGCTCCTGGAAAAGGCATCATGGCATCTTCATATGAGTTCGCCCTCTTCAGCAGCTTGCGGAGTACATTTGACTTTTCCCCATCTGCATGCTGCACGACTGAATACTCGACATCCTGCTCTGAACCTTGGGGATTCATGGCACTAAAAAACGTTGCTCTTGCCTTTGCAAAAAATGCAGATGCTGTCCCTACCGTCCTTTTCACTCCAATGTCAACTCTTCTTCTCTTGGTTTGCCTGCTTAAGAGGGCTGTGCTGTCATGGTCAGGCATCACTGGACTGTTATTGTGCCATCTTCAAAAGCTTGTCAGCTGGGCTCAGCTCAAGAATCCTGGGACCCTGGCCAACAGAACAAAAGGACTGATGAATCATTTTCTTTAAATTTCTCCAAATTTCCTGACCTCAATCCTGAATAAAATGCAAAATGCATAGGCTCTGGGATTTATGGCACATTACAATTATTGCAATTTATTATGCACTCTGCTTGAAATGAAACATTTTTAAATATTTCTGCTCCACTGGTTTAAGATGGATTAAGATTTAAAAAAGCAAAAACTGCTTAAGCACCAGTAATATGATTCTCTTGCACAAATGCCTAAAATGATACTGTTTATCTTCAGAAGAAAGAGTAGATTAGAAGAACACAGCCTGTGACAACCAATTGATTAAATTTAGGGCATTGAGATACATGTTACAAAAGAAGATGAAAGTACTCCTTATTTAAGATTTATTGTTAAAACAAGAAATTGTATAAAATTTGGATTAAAAAATTCAATTGCGATGTAAAAACCGTAATTGTAGTTTTGGTTTTTAAAGAGAGATAAAACTGGTAAATAAACATTCGAAGGTCAAAACAGCAACTTTTACTTAATTGTAGGTAGGATAGTATATGTGTATGTGAAAGGCAAAGAAATCATAGATGCACTTAGGCTTACACTGGGGAAAAAGAGAAACCCTCTCTTAAACCATTAGGGAAACATTTATTCAGCAAAGCAAAAATGCATTAAAATATTTTATGGTCAGGATTATACTATTTAAAGACGTGATCTAATAAAGGCCAAAATGTAGTTCGTTAACACAGCCTCGTATGTACCAGTGACTAGCCATGACAGTGTTTTGAATTCCCTATATATTCTTTCCCTTTTCTTAACTTACATTCTCCAAGCAAGCCCCAATACCAAAGGGTGAAAATTCTGTATTTCGTACACTAAAATGTGACGTTAAATTTTTTGCATAGTAGAAACGAAGCATGTTCAGTGTGACATCTCCCTGCTTAGAAAAATCTCCAAAAACAGTATCTCAAGTGCCCAGCGAAGCCCTTCTTACATGTAACGTTTTGAATACACAGAATCTTATTTCCCATGACATGCAGAAAAGATGAGAAAAAATATGGAAAGATGAAAGAAATAACATCAATCAGCTGCGTGAGAAAGGAAGATACCTTCTCTTTATATGAACTCTCATTGTTTCCCAGGAACACAGCATAAAAAGATAACACACTTCCTCGCATTTCGTAAAAGGCTCTTGACATAATTTGTGACTTATTAACTAGTGATGCTAAACTCACAGTGCACATAAAGCACTAGATGCTCTTTCCTGTTTCTTAAAATCTGACACTGAGGAAAATTAAAATATTTTTCATGCGACGCTTATCTAATATTAAACTTTACATTTGCTTAACAGAGCACAATCTTCACAATAACAGGGTATATTGCCAAAGGCAGCATGCAGACTTTTTGGAATTGCTCCCATCTCTTTCGGTTCACCTGTAAAAACATCTACGTGCTCCCTAGGACTGCATCTGTGGCTAGTTTTAAAGAATGACTATCCATGCAAATAGGCATAATTTCAGCATGAAATAATCTGTAAAATCAAGACAGTAGGCAATGCTTAGTTTGCAACCAGGATGACAAAAAAAAAAAAAAAAAGGTTTTAACACTTAGAAACATTATGTTTACTCTGAAGCCTTTGCCCATGTATTCTGGATGTACTAAAAGAATTTTCAGAGATTTGGTGTCAGAGACAATTATGCTAGGGACATGATGTTTGTTTACATTACTGGCTCCTTGCATAGGAAAGCAAAGAATGACAATATAAAAAAAAAAAAAAAAAGTGTCATGAATTCAGATGGGAAATCCAGAGCCTTACACTAGTTTTAGGTCACTGCCTTCAGAAACCATTCCTTATCAAGAAGCACCATTCAGCAAGTGAAGTTTGGAGACTTCATGATGATAATAAAATAACAAGGAGTTGAGTTGCAGGGGCCCAGTTCCGCCACCTGCACCCCAGGCAGCATCCCACCCTGCAAGCCACTCCTCTGGAGACCAGGGATACCAAAACCCTGTCATGTATGAGTGGTAGGATCAGGCCTTGCTTGGCAGTACATGTTCTAAAAGACTGTCTCCTGCTTTCTCTCAATTAATGCAAATGGGGTTTTTCAGGAAGCAGAATCAGGCTCTTACAATTAGGTCTTCATATACAAAAAATTTTGGGAGTTGGGTTTTCAGTAGGTTTGTTTTTTGTAAAAAAATGGGCAAGTCCTCAGGGGGGTGGAAAGAGGTGACCACCATGGGAGTTTTTAAGCAGGCAATACCGGCATGGAATAAACTAGGGCCAAGGTTGACCTTTCAGTCTAGTGGTGTTCATTTGAAAGTGATATAAACTAATTGCAAGATAACTGAAAGAGCTCTGGCTTACTGCATGTAGGATATTCTAAAGGCATTCTGAGTAAAGGTAATACTTGCCAATAGGAAAAAAAAAAACAAACAACAAACAAAAACCAAGCCATCAACACCAAAAACCTTCACGCTTTTTCTTCCTTTTCTGTACTCAAGCTGTACTTGATTGAGATCCAACAGTAAGTTCCCATACCCACACCAAAAATCTCATGTCATGTTTCACATTTTGCACATTTCCCAGCAAATTTGAGGTGCCTGACCACTGTTTCCCTCTCTCTTGCCTAATCCCAACCAAGGACACGCATGGGGGGGGCTTGCTGTACCCTTGAGTCAGCAGCTCAGGAAACAGGCTGTCCTGCACCAGGTTGGAAGGTCATTGCCACGCATCCTTCCTCCCCAGTGTCCATTTTCCTCTCCCCGAGCCCCCGTAACAGCAGCTGCTCGCCTGCCCATTCCTGCCACTGCAAACATGAGGCAGGAGGTGCTCCAGAGCGATGCCCCCTTCTTCCCCTGCTAGAAGCTGAAAGCATCAGAGTTATCGTACACTTAACCTAGGTATTAAGCAACATCTCCCATTTGCCTGGATGTTATCCCAAGCCTACAGACTGCCAGCTTTAAGGCTTACGTGCCTTTCAGCTTAAATATGAGAAATAGTTTTCTACTTTAGCCTGACAAAACAGAATGGGTATGGAACGGACAGTTAATATTTTGGTCTCAGAGGACCAAAACCAATTCACACCTCAAGGGAAGTGGGATGCCATATACAGCGAGATGCTAAATCCCAGCCACGACAGGCAGACTCCGAGATTGATTAGATTAGAACTGGATAAACAGTGGTCTCTTGGGGGGGGGGGGGGAAATAATTAGGAAGTTGGTATTCTTGATGTAGTACCAGTACTTTGGCTGAAAATCTGTATTTCATACCTCTAATGCCTCTGTACAGCTATCCAGAAATACATAGTTAGAAAGATAGCTTAGATTGTCAAGATCTATTGTAGAAATCTTCAGAAGCATAATTTCTTTCTGAGTTACAGAGTTTTAAATTCATGAAGGTTAAATTTGCTTTACATGTCACTTTTGATACTCCTTGCATGCCAAGTGTCATTTATGTTAAATTTACCCTCCACATCTTGAGCCTCAACTCGCACTATGCAGCTTTCTCAGAAACCAAACATCTTCCATGCCCGTGTAATTAAAAAACATACCCAGGGCCTCAACACTTTCTAAGTCCATCCACAAACATAGCTTGCACCAGTTTATTTACTAATTTACATCCAAAACTTTTCTTTACAGAGATAAAATTAAAATGTAGCTAAGAATAACCTCTTAAGAGTACAGCAGCTATAGACATGGATTTATTTCATATTCATTTGATATGCATGGATATTTTAACTGGAAAAAGGTTCATTTCTAGGTATCCAAGAGTTACTGTTACCAAACCTTTGGTTAGAACAGTCTTTATAAAGGAATATGATGTTAGGTATTTAACCGCACTCATTACAAGTAAAACAGCTTCTGTGATCAATTTTTTTAACTCATCTTGATCCGCAAAGATGCTGATCATTTTCTCCTAGATTAAGTCACACCTATGAGATGCAGAGAAGTAAATTCAGTCTTGCCCTCCTTAGCCTCTCTGAAGGACCCCAGCCTAACCTAAACAGCCATTAAATACACAGCAACAAAGTGCTAAACTTTATGAATATTCGTGGATTAATTCAAGAAGTTATCAGTTTATAGAGCTGAAATTGTTCCTGTCTTTTCAGAAAGCTGACTACTTTTTTTGGTCCATCCTCCGCTTGCTTCGTGTAAACCCACTACGCCAATGCTACACACAGAATTCAACATGCTTTTGCTAATAGAAACATTTAGACCTTTCACTCTAAAGCGCTACAAGGGGCATGGCTTTGCCAGAATCAGCCAGGAAGTGCAGGGTGAAAATTATTCCAGTCAACAGTGTTTCACACACAAAACCACAGCTAACATCCGAAGAACAGATGACATTTATTCTTCATAGATCTGTTCAGCGCTAAAATCATGTCAGCCACTAATAAGAAAGTACTACCTTTTTGTACAGCTCTGACACAAGTTTTCTTGGGAGAAGGGGTTGTCTGACCCCCTTAGCTGACACATGTAATCAAAGATTTTGAAACAAGGCAGAAATGATGAGGAACTATTTGTGCAGCAACAACTGGTTTATTAGGATTTCTCCATAAGAAGCCTGATTTACTTCCAAATTACACTACGGGCTCTATAGCCTTCAAGAGCCTCCCTTGTTTTATGAACCCTGTGATACCCAGGGCCCAATCCAGCAAGGAATTCAGCAATACCCATGAATGCCAAGAATCCTCAATGCCCACCGACTACAGGGAGAACTGACAGAGCTCACTAACGGGAGGGAATCGGCATCTCGTTAGATCAGGCCTTTATTTGGGGAGATGCAGGGCCCTTCATCACTTATCTGTGCTGAGCATTGCTTGAGAAAACAGATTCGTTGAATGATAAAAAGAAAATGAGCTGCTCAAGGTAGAAAATTGAAACCACTTTCCTTCTCTCAAGCCAGTTTGGCCCTTGCTATTTCACTGATCGTGAAGAAAATAACCCACATGGTCTCTGTGCAGACAATACTGAAATGTTCACAAGATTCCCCCCACAAACTCGGCCCAAGTTTTCCAATAATTTTTTTTCCATGCTACACAATGTCTTTAAATCACAATTCTTGAATGAGTTAGTCTAGCAGGTAGGCTGCACTTTGACACAGAACAAATCATGATTTAGAGACTGCAAATTGCAGTATTTACAAATCTGCCCTAAATAAAATTAAACTCCAATTTCAAAATGCGTCCATTCTTACGACTATCTTAATTTATCAACAGATCATAAAAAAAAGCCAAGTCATATGAACTGAGAGGCCTCAGAGTTCAACTCGCAGGAAAGCTAGGTGTTTATAATGACAGTGCCACTCAGCCAATGTAACATAGTTCACAGAATAATTTAAAAGGGAGCTGTTAGCGAAAAGTAGATACATTGTACTTTTTATCACACCTCAACTAATGAAATGTTGATATTTTGTCTACTCTTGAGTATTAATAAACATTTCATAGTATGTGATATTGCTGTTAAAGGTAAGCTCTGGACAAAAAGCAGATAAACGCAAAATGAGCTGCAATGGTCGTAAACTTTACGTGATTGATGGCAACTCGCAAAAAAACTGCGAGAAGACATGAAGGGTATGTGCCACATGCAAATCTACAGTAAGGAAACTGCCTCCATATAATTCATCCTGCATACTGCCAAACCTCTACAGATGATGGAAGTGACAAATAATCTGATCTTTTACACCTCGTGGTGACAGAGCCTTCTTTCTGTACCCTGCACAAGCCAACACTGGACCTTTCTGCCACCGAGCACTGCCCATGGATGTGCAGATGCACTTCCACGTGCCCCCCCCGCCCGTTCCCAGACCCGGATGAGGGTTTTAGGGTGACACTCGCCACTCAGTCAGAAACGCTACGGCATTCGCTGTGACAACTCGGGATCTACTGGAAAAATAGCGGCTTTCCGAATCCTTTCCCTGGCAACTTTTGCCCGACATTCAAGGGCACCTCTAGTCTGCAGCCGTTTCCCCTACCAGCCATGATCGACGTCTCCTACTTTGTAAAAAATATTAAGTTAATATGCTCCGTATCTGTTATTTCCGCAGACGGGGCACACCTACGTGACACTAAACCCTCCGAGAGCTCCATCCCTCCTCGGACGGGCCTTCCGGGTGCACGGACCGGCCGCAGGTACCGATCTACCGGCTTGCTTCCCACGGCTGACCCCGCTACCCGTCCCGGCGGCACAGGGAGGCGGCGGCCGGGCCGGGCCCCCCCGCTCCCCGCAGCCGTCCCGCGGGCCCCGCAGCCGCCCTGCCCGGCGCGCACCTCCCCGCGCCCCGCGCACCTGCCCCGGTGGCTCTGTCCTTCCAGCCGCCGCAAAGCGACGGCTGGGAACGCGCGCAACTTTCTCCCCCTCCTCAAAGACGCGCGAACCCCAGGGCGGCCCCTCTCCGCCCCCCCGTGGAGTGCCCGGTGCCGGGGAGCCGTGCCCCGGCTCCTCCTGTCGGGCCCTGCATTTTTGCCCCCCCCCCAAACCCGGACCGCTCAGCCTAAACCCAGCCCTGCGCGCCCCCTCCGCGCAGCCCCCACACCCCCCTGCACCGTTCCCTCCTGCGCCTTAACTCCGTTTAAACACACGGCAAAGTACTCCGGGTCACTCAGCCGACAAACAGAAAATCAAAAAAGCCACGAAAGATCTCCATCAAAGGCTAAGAAAAAAATTAAATCCCCCCGAAGAAAAAAAACAAACAACAACCAAACAAGCAGAAAGTACCAATAATCCTAATCTTCTCCCAGATCAAGTCTCTTATCCCGCGACTTGCATTTGATCTCTTCTCATGTGCTCGCTACCTACCACTCAAATCCCATTTTCTACACATTTCCACAATTCTTAGCTCGTCCCACCCTTTGAAATTAAAAAGTACTTGCAAGGATATCAAGAACCAGAATAGAAAGTCCCTGCCCTTCCCAGTTTGGGTTAAAAAGGAGAACCAGCGACATGCAAATGACAAGCAAATTGGAAGAGACAGAAAGAAAGGCAGCTATAATAAACAAGACAAAGAGGAGGCTCAGAGGACCGGAGCAGGAGTTTAAAGCAGGGGATGGGGAACTTCGGCGGGGACGGGGGGAGGAGGAAGCTGGGAACAACAAAAAGAAGCCAAATCCTCGCTGCGCTTTCCGTCCCCGCAAAACTGCCCTCCAACCCGCGGAATAAAATAAAGCCCAGTCTACAAAAGGTGGCAGCGAGCGAGCGAGCGAAGGGGAACGGGGGAGGATCACCTAACAACGAGCAGGTCACTTACTCTTCAGCCCTGGGCAGGCTACGGGGAGCGCTCCATCGGGCTCGGCGCTCCCAAATCCTTAACGCTTTATCTATGGGGGAATTACAACTACTCAGCTAATAAAGTCATTGCAATTTAGACCCCTGGAAAAAAAAGAAGCATAGGTTTGATAACGGTGATCGGTATTTTGCCGGGGATTTCATTCCCCCCCTCCCTCCAGACGTTTTAAAGCAGCCCAAGCAAGTGAAAAATTTAAAAAAAAAAAAACAACAAAAACAACACCAACAGGAAAACCACAAAACCCCCAAACAAACAAACAAAAAACCAAAAAGCAAACCCAACCAAAACAAACAACAACCAACAAAACCCCAAAAAGACCCGAAGAGGCCGAAAAAGCAGGGAGGAGCGGAGGGGGCGCGGAGCGGGTACTTACTCCGTGCAAAGGCGACGAAACTGAGCCTCTGGGGTTTTTTTTTGCTGGTGGCAAGAGAGAAGGGGAGACACGCACACGCACATGCACCCACCGCACGCGCCCCGCACGGACACACGGACAGACACACGGACACACGCGCGCACACACGGACACGCGCGCGCCGCCGCTGATGAATATGTTAATCGGGCGAGGGAGGGCGGGCGAGTGAGTGCGGGCGGGCGGGCAGCGGCCGCGGGGCTGCGGGCGCCGAGCGGAGACGAGCAGAGCGGCGCGGAGCAGCGGCGGAGCGGGGGCGGAGTGGCGCGGAGCGGCGGGGCGCGGGGCAGGGCTGGGCTGGGCTGGCCGAGCCGAGCGAGCGCTCCGCACCGCCACAAGATTTACTTTAAGACACAGCTGAAGGAAACAGGAAGACCAGACGTCACGCTCGGAGTGACGTGAGCCCGGCCCGGCGCCCAATCGGGAGGCTCCTTGGGACGGACGGGGGGACGGGGAGAACTTGGCAGGAGCGGGGAGAGAAGAGAGGGGAGAACCGGGGGGGCCGAGAGGGGGAGGAGGGGCCGCCCCGCCCCCGCGGGAAGGTGGTGGTGGCCGCGCACCTGCGTGGGGGGGGGGGGGGGGGACGGACGGACACAGGGCGGGGGCGCTGGCAGCCGCGACCCGACGGGGCGGCTTACCTCCCTCCCCTCCGCCGGGCACGGGCGAGGGGAGGACAAAAGCTTTCCCGCGTGGGGAGGGGGCTGGGGGGAAGGAGAGAAACTTTAGGAAAGTCATCCCCGAGGGAGCGGGGTATGCTCCACGGTGCCCCACGAGGGAACGTTTTCCACGCGGGAAAGCTTCTGTAGAGTAGAGCGGAGCGCGGGGGCTGCTGTCCCGGAGTGCGCTTCTTTCACGCGTTAAGCATCGGGGCGGTGAAGTAAAACCCCACTCGCCGGCGCGGCCCCCACGCGGGTCACAGACTTTTAAGAGGAGCGGGTGGGTGGCTATGCACCTCACGGCACGGCGTCCCTCGCCGGGGCAGGGAGCGGGAGCCGCGCCGGTCACTTCCCACCTGCGAGGGACAAAATAAAACACGAAAACGAGCGTCAGGATGCGCCGCGTGGAACGACCGGCGGTGACCAAACCCAGGTGCTGGCTGCGGGCCTCGCCAACACCAGGCCCTGCACAGCGCGCCCGAAGTTTCGGTCAACTCGAACCCATCCTCAGCTCAGGACAGCTCGCTCCCAGCCGGCTCCGGCGGGAAAGCACTGGGAGAAAATTAGTTTGAGGGAAGGGAAAAAAAAATAATAAAAGCGGGTTCTTCCCAGCAGGTCCGGGCTGCAATCCAGAGCAGAACCTGCCGGGCGCGCTTTGTCCCGTCGTGACCGCAGGTTTCCGCAGCGCAGGGAAGGGAGCGCCCGCACCCCCGTCCCGGTCGCCGCAGAGGGTCGCCCGGCCGCTGCCGGCGGAGCGGCGAGGCTTCCCGTAGGAAAACAGCACTGGGCTTGCAGGCGGCAGGGGAATAAACTGAGGAGAGGGAATAACGCCCTGCGGAAGGACCGGCGGCAGGGGAGCGCTGCAGGGCACTCGGCGGCAGGTAAGGAGGGCGCTGCCCCTCCGGGCCCGTCCGCTCCCGCCCCTCGGGGCTGCCGTGCGGGAGAGGGAACCCCGAGTGGAAGGGAGAGCCCGGACGGGGCGAGGGCAGACAAGGCTGGCTCCGGCGGCCCCTGCCAAAACTGGGCCGCAGCTCAGCTCCGTGCCAGGTCACGCTTCGCCCCCTGCCCGCTCTTCTGCTGGCGGCGCGAGTAGCCGCTCCACTCCCCTCCCTTCCACCTGAACGGTCCATCTCACTAGAGGGGACACGTTGCGCCCAGCCCCACGCGTGGGTGCGGGCAGCCTCGCCGCCTCCCGCGGCGCTGGCCGGGGCGTAGAAGCCCCTCGCCGGGGAGCGCTGTGAGGGCCACCCTCCGTGGCCAAAGTTTGGGAGCCGGCACGGGCATCAAACACGCCCCCCGGGGGCCTGCCCGCCTCTGCCGGGTGCTCCCCGCGGGGGCCAAACGTGTGGCTGCCCGCAGCGTCTTCTTTCCCTGCTGCTTGCCGGTGGGGCCGGGCAGGCCGCTGCGTCGGGGCTGCTGGCGGCTCCGCGCTACGTCCGCGGCGAGGAGTGGGGTCTCGAAGGCGGGTGATTGGGTAATGTGACAAACCACCCGCCGCGGATCACGAAGAAATCGCTCGGGACCGGCCAAATCGGTCCCGTCGTGCTGCCGGAGCTGCTGCTGGGAAGCTGCTCCCGCGTAAAAAATAAAAATCTCCCTGCCGCTGCTCCGGCCGGCAGATCAGGGGAAAATACACTCGGTAACACCCGCTCTAGAACCCCGCACCGGTGCCGAAGCTGAAGCCTTTCGGGGCCAGCCCCGGCCTCCCCCGGGGAGGCAACGTCCGGCACGTCGAGGCGGAGGCAGCTGTACCCCGGCCCGGCGCTGTCCCCGTGCTGCGGGGCGAGGGGACGGCGGGGCTGCTTTCACTGTTGCCGTCTCCGGCCCATGTCATTGCGAAGCCTCACCCCTCGCCGGGCTGGGCAGCCCCGCACTGCCAGGCAACCTGGCAAGCCATGCCATGCCGTGCCCGGGGCCGGGGCTCGTCCCGGGCCCGGCACTGCTCGCTTCAGCCCTGTTGGTGACCGCAGATCCCCGGTGCCACGGGGCGCGTCCCGAGACGCTCCGCTGCTACTGCGTTCATCCCCCACCCCGGAGCGGTGCCCGCTGCCCGTCATCCTGCCCTGGGGGCTTCGCCGAGAGTTGTTTTAACGTGAGACGTTTAGCAGCAGCGACGCCGGGCCCTCCGCCGCCGGGGACCGGCGGGGCTGGGGCGGCCCGTCAGCGGCACCCCGAGGGCGAGCGACCCCGGTCCTCACTGCTCTCCGCTCCGCGGGCGCGGAGAGGCGGGTACGGCCGCGGCGGGAGGGCTTGCTCTCCGCTTAGTCTTGCGGGGCTCAGCTTGCCGGGGTGACACGTTCAGGCTCCCGTTGTAGCTGAAAGTGCTGCAGGGGCTAGGGAACAGGGGCGCAGAAGTGTGTCTGGACGCGGGGGGAGATAGGCTAAATTTGGCGGGTGAATGACTCGCTTGAATTCTTTCCCCCCCCTTTTTTTTTCTTTCCCTTTAAAGGACACCGGGATACATGTAGAGGTGAAGCAGAATCGTACAAACGCTAATAAATAAATAAATGACTGCCTCTGACACAGAGTTTGTTGCCACCGGGGCTCAACCTCAGCCACTGTCGATTTACCTAAAGAGAAACTGAGGCACTGGGAGTGAAGCAGTGTCCCCAAGGTCACACAGCAGCTCAGTGGCAGCCAGCCTGGCCCCAGCTGTGGGTACCATGTGTGCAGGCTTCCACCTACCATCCAGCTCCGCTGCCTCGTTTCTGTAGCTGTTTTCAGATTACCTGCCTCCAGCCCCCATGTCTTGAAACTTTTTCAAGTCTAAACACATCAGCCCTGCCACCTGCCACACCAGTAAGCCCAGCTGGAATGAAATGCACGCTTTCTACTCACCCACCCGCTCTGGCACTGAGTGCTCCAGACCCTTTCTCTGTTTGAATCCTGGAGAATAGTCAGCCTCTTAAGGAAAGCAAGTTGATGTTTCAAAACTCAGCAGC